>JAVRKA010001154.1:0-23945 GCA_034508555.1 Venustoraphidia nigricollis | reverse complement strand
TGCCTATTGGCATTTTAAAAATAGGTGCCGATAGGCATTTCAGATATAGAAGCCGATAGGCATTTCAAATATAGGTGCCGATAGGCATTCCAGATATGGTTGCCGATAAGCATTTCAAATATAGGTGCTGATAGGCATTTCATATGTAGTTTCCGATAGGCATTTCAAAAATTGGTGCCGATTGGCATTTCAGATATAGGTGCCGATAGGCATTTCAGATATAGTTGCCTATTGGCATTTTAAAAATAGGTGCCGATAGGCATTTCAGATATAGAAGCCGTTAGGCATTTCAAATATAGGTGTCGATAGGCATTTCAGATATGGTTGCCGATAGGCATTTCAAATATAGGTGCTGATAGGCATTTCAGATGTAGTTTCCGATAGGCATTTCAAAAATAGGTGCCGATAGGCATTTCAGATATAGGTGCCGATAGGCATTTCAGATATAGTTGCCGATTGGCATTTTAAAAACCTGTGCCGATAGGCATTTTAGATGTAGTTTCCGATAGGCATTTCAAAAATAGGTGCCGATAGGCATTTCAGATATAGGTGCCGATAGGCATATCAGATATAGTTGCCGATAGGCATTTAAAATATAGGTGCCGATAGGCATTTCAAATATAGGTGTCGATAGGCATTTCAGATATAAATGCCGAAAGGCATTTCAGATATAGGTGCCGATAGGCATTTTTTATGTGGTTGCCGATAGGCATTTCAAATATAGGTGCTGATAGGCATTTCAGATGTAGTTTTCGATAGGCATTTCAAAAATAGGTGCCGATAGGCATTTTAGATATAGGTGCCGATAGGCACTTGAGATATAGTTGCTGATTGGCATTTTAAAAATAGGTGCCGCTAGGCATTTCAGATATAGAAGCCGATAGGCATTTCAAATATAGGTGCCGATAGGCACTCCAAATATGGTTGCCGATAGGCATTTCAAATATAGGTGCTGATAGGCATTTCGGTTGTAGTTTCCGATAGGCATTTCAAAAATAGGTGCCGATAGGCATTTTATATATAGGTGCCGATAGGCACTTCAGATATAGTTGCCGATTGGCATTTTAAAAATAGGTGCCGCTAGGCATTTCAGATATAGAAGCCGATAGGCATTTCAAATATAGGTGCCGATAGGCATTCCAAATATGGTTGCCGATCGGCATTTCAAATATAGGTGCTGATTGGCATTTCGGTTGTAGTTTCCAATAGGCATTTTAAAAATAGGTGCCGATAGGCATTTGAGATATAGGTGCCGATAGGCATTTCAGATGTAGTTTTCGATAGGCATTTCAAAAATAGGTGCCGATAGGCATTTCAGATATAGGTGCCGATAGTCATTTCAGATATAGTTGTCAATTGGCATTTAAAAAATAGGTGCCGATAGGCATTTCAGATATAGAAGCCGATAGGCATTTCAAATATAGGCGCCGATAGGCATTCCAGATATGGTTGCCGATAGGCATTTCAAATATAGGTGCTGATAGGCATTTCAGATGTAGTTTCCGATAGGCATTTCAAAAATAGGTGCCGATAGGCATTTCAGATATAGGTGCCGATAGGCATTTTAGATATATTTGCCGATTGGCATTTTAAAAATAGGTGCCGATAGGCATTTCAGATATAGAAGCCGATAGGGATTTCAAATATAGGTGTCGATAGGCATTTCAGATATGGTTGCCGATAAGCATTTCAAATATAGGTGCTGATAGGCATTTCAGATGTAGTTTCCGATAGGCATTTCAAAAATAGGTGCCGATAGGCATTTCAGATATAGGTGCCGATAGGCATTTCAGATATAGTTGCCGATTGGCATTTTAAAAATAGGTGCCGATAGGCATTTCAGATATAGAAGCCGATAGGCATTTCAAATATAGGTGCCGATAGGCATTCCAGATATGGTTGCCGATAGGCATTTCAAATATAGGAGCAGATAGGCATTTCAGATGTAGTTTCCGAAAGGCATTTCAAAAATATATGCCGATAGGCATTTCAGTTATAGGTGCCGATAGGCATTTCAGATATAGTTGCCGATTGGTATTTTAAAAATAGGTGCCGATAGGCATTTCAGATATAGGCGCCGATAGGCATTTCAGATATAGGCGCCGATAGGCATTTCAGATATAGTTGCCGATTGATATTTTAAAAATAGGTGCCGATAGGCATTTCAGATATAGAAGCCGATAGGCATTTCAAATATAGTTGCCGATAGGCATTCCTGATATGGTTGCCGATAGGCATATCAAATATAAGCGCTGATAATCATTTCAAATGTAGTTTCCGATAGGCATTTCAAAAATAGGTACCGATAGGCATTTCAGATATAGGTGCCGATAGGCATTTCAGATATAGTTTCCGATTGGCATTTTAAAAATAGGTGCCGATAGGCATTTCAGATATAGAAGCCGATAGGCATTTCAAATATAGGTGCCGATAGGCATTCCAGATATGGTTGCCGATAGGCATTTCAAATATAGGTGCTGATAGGCATTTCAGATGTAGTTTTCGATAGGCATTTCAAAAATAGGTGCCGATAGGCATTTCAGATATAGGTGCCGATAGTCATTTCAGATATAGTTGCCAATTGACATTTAAAAAATAGGTGCCGATAGGCATTTCAGATATAGAAGCCGATAGGCATTTCAAATATAGGTGCCGATAGGCATTGCAGATATGGTTGCCGATAGGCATTTCAAATATAGGAGCAGATAGGCATTTCAGATGTAGTTTCCGAAAGGCATTTCAAAAATATATGCCGATAGCCATCTCAGATATAGGTGCCGATAGGCATTTCAGAAATAGTTGCCGATTGGTATTTTAAAAATAGGTGCCGATAGGCATTTCAGATATAGAAGCCGATAGGCATTTCAAATATAGGTGCCGATAGGCATTCCAGATATGGTTGCCGATAGGCATTTCAAATATAAGTGCTGATAATCATTTCAGATGTAGTTTCCGATAGGCATTTCAAAAATAGGTACCGATAGGCATTTCAGATATAGGTGCCGATAGGCATTTCAGATATAGTTGCCAATTGGCATTTTAAAAATCGGTGTCGATAGGCATTTCAGATATAGAACCCGATAGGCACTTCAAATATAGGTGCCGATAGGCATTCCAGATATGGTTGCCGATAGGCATTTCAAATATAGGTGCTGATAGGCATTTCAGAAGGAGTTTCCGATAGGCATTTCAAAAGTTGGTGCCGATGGGCATTTCAGATATAGGTGCCGATAGGCATTTCAGATATAGTTGCCGATTGGCATTTTAAAAATAGGTGCCGATAGGCATTTCAGATATAGAAGCCGATAGGCATTTCAAATATAGGTGCCGATAGGCATTCCAGATATTGTTGCCGATAGGCATTTCAAATATAGGTGCTGATAGGCATTTTAGATGTAGTTTCCGATAGGCATTTCAAAAATTGATGCCGATAGGCATTTCGGATATAGGTGCCGATAGGCATTTCAGATATAGAAGCCGATGGGTATTTCAAATATAGGTGTCGATAGGCATTTCAGATATGGTTGCCGATAGGCATTTCAAATATAGGAGCAGATAGGCATTTCAGATGTAGTTTCCGAAAGGCATTTCAAAAATATATGCCGATAGGCATTTCAGATATAGGTGCCGATAGGCATTTCAGATATAGTTGCCGATTGGTATTTTAAAAATAGGTGCCGATAGGCATTTTAGATATAGAAGCCGATAGGCATTTCAAATATAGTTGCCGATAGGCATTCCTGATATGGTTGCCGATAGGCATATCAAATATAAGCGCTGATAATCATTTCAAATGTAGTTTCCGATAGGCATTTCAAAAATAGGTACCGATAGGCATTTCAGATATAGGTGCCGATAGGCATTTCAGATATAGTTTCCGATTGGCATTTTAAAAATAGGTGCCGATAGGCATTTCAGATATAGAAGCCGATAGGCATTTCAAATATAGGTGCCGATAGGCATTCCAGATATGGTTGCCGATAGGCATTTCAAATATAGGTGCTGATAGGCATTTCAGATGTAGTTTCCGATAGGCATCTCAAATATAGGTGCTGATAGGCATTTCAGATGTAGTTTTCGATAGGCATTTCAAAAATAGGTGCCGATAGGCATTTCAGATATAGGTGCCGATAGTCATTTCAGATATAGTTGCCAATTGACATTTAAAAAATAGGTGCCGATAGGCATTTCAGATATAGAAGCCGATAGGCATTTCAAATATAGGTGCCGATAGGCATTGCAGATATGGTTGCCGATAGGCATTTCAAATATGGGAGCAGATAGGCATTTCAGATGTAGTTTCCGAAAGGCATTTCAAAAATATATGCCGATAGGCATCTCAGATATAGGTGCCGATAGGCATTTCAGAAATAGTTGCCGATTGGTATTTTAAAAATAGGTGCCGATAGGCATTTCAGATATAGAAGCCGATAGGCATTTCAAATATAGGTGCCGATAGGCATTCCAGATATGGTTGCCGATAGGCATTTCAAATATAAGTGCTGATAATCATTTCAGATGTAGTTTCCGATAGGCATTTCAAAAATAGGTACCGATAGGCATTTCAGATATAGGTGCCGATAGGCATTTCAGATATAGTTGCCAATTGGCATTTTAAAAATCGGTGTCGATAGGCATTTCAGATATAGAACCCGATAGGCACTTCAAATATAGGGCCGATAGGCATTCCAGATATGGTTGCCGATAGGCATTTCAAATATAGGTGCTGATAGGCATTTCAGAAGGAGTTTCCGATAGGCATTTCAAAAGTTGGTGCCGATGGGCATTTCAGATATAGGTGCCGATAGGCATTTCAGATATAGTTGCCGATTGGCATTTTAAAAATAGGTGCCGATAGGCATTTCAGATATAGAAGCCGATAGGCATTTCAAATATAGGTGCCGATAGGCATTCCAGATATTGTTGCCGATAGGCATTTCAAATATAGGTGCTGATAGGCATTTTAGATGTAGTTTCCGATAGGCATTTCAAAAATTGATGCCGATAGGCATTTCGGATATAGGTGCCGATAGGCATTTCAGATATAGTTGCCGATTGGCATTTTAAAAACAGGTGCCGATAGGCATTTCAGATATAGAAGCCGATGGGTATTTCAAATATAGGTGTCGATAGGCATTTCAGATATGGTTGCCGATAGGCATTTCAAATATAGGAGCAGATAGGCATTTCAGATGTAGTTTCCGAAAGGCATTTCAAAAATATATGCCGATAGGCATTTCAGATATAGGTGCCGATAGGCATTTCAGATATAGTTGCCGATTGGTATTTTAAAAATAGGTGCCGATAGGCATTTTAGATATAGAAGCCGATAGGCATTTCAAATATAGTTGCCGATAGGCATTCCAGATATTGTTGCCGATAGGCATATCAAATATAAGCGCTGATAATCATTTCAAATGTAGTTTCCGATAGGCATTTCAAAAATAGGTACCGATAGGCATTTCAGATATAGGTGCCGATAGGCATTTAAGATATAGTTTCCGATTGGCATTTTAAAAATAGGTGCCGATAGGCATTTCAGATATAGAAGCCGATAGGTATTTTAAATATAGGTGTGGATAGGCATTTCAGATATGGTTGCCGATAGGCATTTCAAATATAGGTGCTGATAGTCATTTCAGATGTAGTTTCCGATAGGCATTTCAAAAATAGGTTCCGATAGGCATTTTAGATATAGGTGCCGATAGGCATTTCATATATACTTACCGATTGGCATTTTAAAAATAGGTGCCGATAGGCATTTTAGATGTAGTTTCCGATAGGCATTTCAAAAATAGGTGCCGATAGGCATTTCAGATATAGGTGCCGATAGGCATATCAGATATAGTTGCCGATAGGCATATAAAATATATGTGCCGATAGGCATTTCAAATATAGGTGTCGACTGGCATTTCAGATATAAATGCCGAAAGGCATTTCAGATATAGGTGCCGATAGGCATTTCTGATGTGGTTGCCGATAGGCATTTTAAATATAGGTGCGGATAGGCATTTCAGATGTAGTTTTCGATAGGCATTTCAAAAATAGGTTATGACAGGCATTTCAGATATAGGTGCCGATAGGCACTTCAGATATAGTTGCTGATTGGCATTTTAAAAATAGGCGCCGATAGGTATTTCAGATATAGAAGCCGATAGGCATTTCAAATCTAGGCGCCGATAGGCATTCCAGATATTGTTGCCGATAGGCATTTCAAATATAGGTGCTGATAGGCATTTCAGATGTAGTTTCTGACAGGCATTTCAAAAATAGGTGCCGATAGGCATTTCAGATATAGGTGCCGATAGGCATTTCAGATATAGTTGCCGATTGGCATTTTAAAAATGGGTGCCGATAGGCATTTCAGATATAGAAGCCGATAGGCATTTCAAATATAGGAGCCGATAGGCATTCCAGATATGTTTGCCGATAGGCATTTCAAATATAGGTGCTGATAGGCATTTCAGATGTAGTTTCCGATAGGCATTTCAAAAATTGGTGCCGATAGGCATTTCAGATATAGGTGCCGATAGGCATTTCAGATATAGTTGGCGATTGGCATTTTAAAAATAGGTGCCGATAGGCATTTCAGATATAGAAGCCGATAGGTATTTCAAATATAGGTGTCGATAGGCATTTCAGATATGATTGCCGATAGGCATTTCAAATATAGGTGCTGATAGGCATTTCAGATGTAGTTTCCGATAGGCATTTCAAAAATAGGTGCCGATAGGCATTTCAGATATAGGTGCCGATAGGCATTTCAGATATAATTGCCGATTGGCATTTTAAAAATAGGTACCGATAGGCATTTCAGATATATAAGCCGATAGGCATTTCAAATATAGGTGCCGATGAGCATTCCAGATATGGTTGCCGATAGGCATTTCAAATATAGGTGCTGATAGGCATTTCAGATGTAGTTTCCGATAGGCATTTCAAAAATTGGTTCCGATAGGCATTTCAGATATAGGTGCCGATAGGCATTTCAGATCTAGTTGCCGATTGGCTTTTTAAAAATAGGTGCCGATAGGCATTTCAGATATAGAAGCCGATAGGGATTTTAAATATAGGTGTCGATAGGCATTTCAGATATGGTTGCCGATAAGCATTTCAAATATAGGTGCTGATAGGCATTTCAGATGTAGTTTCCGATAGGCATTTCAAAAATAGGTGCCGATAGGCATTTCAGATATAGGTGCCGATAGGCATTTCAGATATAGTTGCCGATTGGCATTTTAAAAATAGGTGCCGATAGGCATTTCAGATATATAAGCCGTTAGACATTTCAAATATAGGTGCCGATAGGCATTCCAGATATGGTTGCCGATAGGCATTTCAAATATAGGTGCTGATAGGCATTTCAGATGTAGTTTCCGATAGGCATTTCAAATATAGGTGCTGATAGGCATTTCAGATGTAGTTTCCGATAGGCATTTCAAATATAGGTGCTGATAGGCATTTCAGATGTAGTTTCCGATAGGCATTTCAAAAATAGGTGCCGATAGGCATTTCAGATATAGGTGCCGATAGTCATTTCAGATATAGTTGCCAATTGGCATTTTAAAAACAGGTGCCGATAGGCATTTCAGATATAGAAGCCGATAGGTATTTCAAATATAGGTGTCGATAGGCATTTCAGATATGGTTGCCGCTAGGCATTTCAAATAAAGGAGCAGATAGGCATTTCAGATGTAGTTTCCGAAAGGCATTTCAAAAATATATGCCGATAGGCATTTCAGTTATAGGTGCCGATAGGCATTTCAGATATAGTTGCCGATTGGTATTTTAAAAATAGGTGCCGACAGGCATTCCAGATATGGTTGCCGATAGGCATTTCAAATATAAGTGCTGATAATCATTTCAGATGTAGTTTCCGATAGGCATTTCAAAAATAGGTACCGATAGGCATTTCAGATATAGGTGCCGATAGGCATTTCAGATATAGAAGCCGATAGGTATTTCAAATATAGGTGTCGATAGGCATTTCAGATATGATTGCCGATAGGCATTTCAAATATAGGTGTCGATAGGCATTTCAGATATGATTGCCGATAGGCATTTCAAATATAGGTGCTGATAGGCATTTCAGATGTAGTTTCCGATAGGCATTTCAAAAATAGGTGCCGATAGGCATATCAGATATAGTTGCCGATAGGCATTTAAAATATAGGTGCCGATAGGCATTTCAAATATAGGTGTCGATCGGCATTTCAGATATAAATGCCGTAGGGCATTTCAGATATAGGTGCCGATAGGCATTTCTGATGTGGTTGCCGATAGGCATTTCAGATGTAGTTTTCGATAGGCATTTCAAAAATAGGTGCCGATAGGCATTTGAGATATAGATGCCGATAGGCACTTCAGATATAGTTGCCGATTGGCATTTTAAAAATAGGTGCCGATAGGCATTTTAGATATAGAAGCCCATAGGCATTTCAAATATAGGCGCCGATAGGCATTCCAGATATGGCTGCCGATAGGCATTTCCAATATAGGTGCTGATAGGTATTTCAGATGTAGTTTCCGATAGGCATTTCAAAAATTGGTGCCGATAGGCATTTCAGATATAGGTGCCGATAGGCATTTCAGATATAGTTGCCGATTGGCATTTTAAAAATAGGTGCCGATAGGCATTTCAGATATAGAAGCCGATAGGTATTTCAAATATAGGTGTCGATAGGCATTTTAGATATGATTGCCGATAGGCATTTCAAATATAGGTGCTGATAGGCATTTCAGATGTAGTTTCCGATAGGCATTTCAAAAATAGGTGCCGATAGGCATTTCAGATATAGGTGCCGATAGGCATTTCAGATATAGTTGCCGATTGGCATTTTAAAAATAGGTGCCGATAGGCATTTCAGATATAGAAGCCGATAGGCATTTCAAATATAGGCGCCGATAGGCATTCCAAATATGGTTGCCGATAGGCATTTCAAATATAGGTGCTAATAGGCATTTTAGATGTAGTTTCCGATAGGCATTTCAAAAATAGGTGCCGATAGGCATTTCAGATATAGGTGCCGATAGGCATTTCAGATATAGTTGCCGATTGGCATTTTAAAAATAGGTGCCGATAGGCATTTCAGATATAGAAGCAGATAGGGATTTCAAATATAGGTGTCGATAGGCATTTCAGATATGGTTGCCAAAAAGCATTTCAAATATAGGTGCTGATAGGCATTTCAGATGTAGTTTACGATAGGCATTTCAAAAATAGGTGCCGATAGGCATTTCAGATATAGGTGCCGATAGGCATTTCAGATATAGTTGCCGATTGGCATTTTAAAAATAGGTGTCGATAGGCATTTCAGATATAGAAGCCGATAGGCATTTCAAATATAGGTGCCGATAGGCATTTCAGATATGGTTGCCGATAGGCATTTCAAATATAGGTGCTGATAGGCATTCCGGATGTAGTTTCCGATAGACATTTCAAAAAATGGTGCCGATAGGCATTTCAGATATAGGTGCCGATAGGCATTTCAGATATGGTTGCCGATAGGCATTTCAAATATAGGTGCTGATAGGCATTTCAGATGTAGTTTCCGATAGGCATTTCAAAAATATGTGCCGATAGGCATTTCAGATATAGGTGCCGATAGGCATTTCAGATATAGTTGCCGATTGACATTTTAAAAATAGGTGCCGATAGGCATTTCAGATATAGAAGCCGATAGGCATTTCAAATATAGGTGCCGATAGGCATTTCAGATATGGTTGCCGATAGGCATTTCAAATATAGGTGCTGATAGGCATTTCAGATGTAGTTTCCGATAGGCATTTCAAAAATATGTGCCGATAGGCATTTCAGATATAGGTGCCGATAGGCATTTCAGATATAGTTGCCGATTGACATTTTAAAAATAGGTGCCGATAGGCATTTCAGATATAGAAGCCGATAGGCATTTCAAATATAGGTGCCGATAGGCATTCCAGATATTGTTGCCGATAGGCATTTCAAATATAGGTGCTGATAGGCATTTTAGATGTAGTTTCCGATAGGCATTTTAAAAATTGATGCCGATAGGCATTTTGGATATAGGTGCCGATAGGCATTTCAGATATAGTTGCCGATTGGCATTTTAAAAACAGGTGCCGATAGGCATTTCAGATATAGAAGCCGATAGGTATTTCAAATATAGGTGTCGATAGGCATTCCAGATATGGTTGCCGATAGGCATTTCAAATATAGGAGCAGATAGGCATTTCAGATGTAGTTTCCGAAAGGCATTTCAAAAATATATGCCGATAGGCATTTCAGATATAGGTGCCGATAGGCATTTTAGATATAGTTGCCGATTGGTATTTTAAAAAAAGTGCCGATAGGCATTTCAGATATAGAAGCCGATAGGCATTTCAAATATAGTTGCCGATAGGCATTCCAGATATGGTTGCAGATAGGCATATCAAATATAAGCGCTGATAATCATTTCAAATGTAGTTTCCGATAGGCATTTCTAAAATAGGTACCGATAGGCATTTCAAGTATAGGTGCCGATAGGCATTTCAGATATAGTTGCCGATTGGCATTTTAAAAATAGGTGCCGATAGGCATTTTAGATATAGAAGCCGATAGGTATTTCAAATATAGGTGTGGATAGGCATTTCAGATATGGTTGCCGATAGGCATTTCAAATATAGGTGCTGATAGTCATTTCAGATGTAGTTTCCGATAGGCATTTCAAAAATAGGTTCCGATAGGCACTTCAGATATAGGTGCCGATAGGCATTTCAGATATACTTACCGATTGGCATTTTAAAAATAGGTGCCGATAGGCATTTTAGATGTAGTTTCCGATAGGCATTTCAAAAATAGGTGCCGATAGGCATTTCAGATATAGGTGCCGATAGGCATATCAGATATAGTTGAAGATAGGCTTTTAAAATATATGTGCCGATAGGCATTTCAAATATAGGTGTCGACCGACATTTCAGATATAAATGCCGAAAGGCATTTCAGATATAGGTGCCGATAGGCATTTCTGATGTGGTTGCCGATAGGCATTTCAAATATAGGTGCTGATAGGCATTTCAGACGTAGTTTTCGATAGGCATTTCAAAAATAGGTGCCGATAGGCATTTCAGATATAGGTGCCGATAGGCACTTCAGATATAGTTGCCGATTGGAATTTTAAAAATAGGCGCCGATAGGTATTTCAGATATGGAAGCCGATAGGCATTTCAAATATAGGCGCCGATAGGCATTCCAGATATGGTTGCCGATAGGCATTCCAGATATGGTTGCCGATAGGCATTTAAAATATAGGTGCTGATAGGCATTTCAGATGTAGTTTCCGATAGGCATTTCAAAAATAGGTGCCGATAGGCATTTCAGATATAGGTGCCGATAGGCATTCCAGATATAGTTGCCGATTGGCATTTTAAAAATAGGTGCCGTTAGGCATTTCAGATATAGAAGCCGATAGGCATTTCAAATATAGGTGCTGATAGGTATTTCAGACGTAGTTTCCGATAGGCATTTCAAAAATTGGTGCCGATAGGCATTTCAGATATAGGTGCCGATAGGCATTTCAGATATAGTTGCCGATTGGCATTTTAAAAATAGGTGCCGATAGGCATTTTAGATATAGAAGCCGATAGGTATTTCAAACATAGGTGTCGATAGGCATTTCAGATATGATTGCCGATAGGCATTTCAAATATAGGTGCTGATAGGCATTTCAGATGTAGTTTCCGATAGGCATTTCAAAAATAGGTGCCGATAGGCATTTCAGATATAGGTGCCGATAGGCATTTCAGATATAGTTGCCGATTGGCATTTTAAAAATAGGTGCCGATAGGCATTTCAGATATATAAGCCGATAGGCATTTCAAATATAGGTGCCGAGGAGCATTCCAGATATGGTTGCCGATAGGCATTTCAAATATAGGTGCTGATAGGCATTTCAGATGTAGTTTCCGATAGGCATTTCAAAAATATTTGCCGATAGGCATTTCAGATATAGGTGCCGATAGGCATTTCAGATATAGTTACCGATTGGCATTTTAAAAATAGGTGCCGATAGGCATTTCAGATATAGAAGCCGATAGGTATTTCAAATATAGGTGTCGATAGGCATTTCAGATATGGTTGCCGATAGGCATTTCAAATATAGGTGCTGATAGGCATTTCAGATGTAGTTTCCGATAGGCATTTCAAAAATATTTGCCGATAGGCATTTCAGATATAGGTGCCGATAGGCATTTCAGATATAGTTGCCGATTGGCATATTAAAAATAGGTGCCGATAGGCATTTTAGATATAGAAGCCGATAGGCATTTCAAATATAGGTGCCGATAGGCATTCCAGATATTGCTGCCGATAGGCATTTCAAATAGAGGTGCTGATAGGCATTTTAGATGTAGTTTCCGATAGGCATTTCAAAAATTGATGCCGATAGGCATTTCGGATATAGGTGCCGATAGGCATTTCAGATATAGTTGCCGATTGGCATTCTAAAAACAGGTGCCGATAGGCATTTCAGATATAGAAGCCGATAGGTATTTCAAATATAGGTGTCGATAGGCATTTCAGATATGGTTGCCGATAGGCATTTCAAATATAGGAGCAGATAGGCATTTCAGATGTAGTTTCCGAAAGGCATTTCAAAAATATATGCCGATAGGCATTTCAGATATAGGCGCCGATAAGCATTTCAGATATAGTTGCCGATTGGTATTTTAAAAATAGGTGCCGATAGGCATTTCAGATATAGAAGCCGATAGGTATTTCAAATATAGGTGCCGATAGGCATTCCAGATATGGTTGCCGATAGGCATTTCAAATATAGGTGCTGATAGGCATTTCAGATGTAGTTTCCGATAGGCATCTCAAATATAGGTGCTGATAGGCATTTCAGATGTAGTTTTCGATAGGCATTTCAAAAATAGGTGCTGATAGGCATTTCAGATATGATTGCCGATAGGCATTTCAAATATAGGTGCTGATAGGCATTTCAGATGTAGTTTCCGATAGGCATTTCAAAAATAGGTGCTGATAGGCATTTCAGATATATAAGCCGATAGGCATTTCAAATATAGGTGCCGATAGGCATTCCAGATATTGTTGCCGATAGGCATTTCAAATATAGGTGCTGATAGGCATTTTAGATGTAGTTTCCGATAGGCATTTTAAAAATTGATGCCGATAGGCATTTCGGATATAGGTGCCGATAGGCATTTCAGATATAGTTGCCGATTGGCATTTTAAAAACAGGTGCCGATAGGCATTTCAGATATAGAAGCCGATAGGTATTTCAAATATAGGTGTCGATAGGCATTTCAGATATGGTTGCCGATAGGCATTTCAAATATAGGAGCAGATAGGCATTTCAGATGTAGTTTCCGAAAGGCATTTCAAAAATATATGCCGATAGGCATTTCAGATATAGGTGCCGATAGGCATTTTAGATATAGTTGCCGATTGGTATTTTAAAAATAGGTGCCGATAGGCATTTCAGATATAGAAGCCGATAGGCATTCCAAATATAGTTGCCGATAGGCATTCCAGATATGGTTGCCGATAGGCATTCCAGATATGGTTGCCGATAGGCATTTAAAATATAGGTGCTGATAGGCATTTCAGATGTAGTTTCCGATAGGCATTTCAAAAATAGGTGCCGATAGGCATTTCAGATATAGGTGCCGATAGGCATTCCAGATATAGTTGCCGATTGGCATTTTAAAAATAGGTGCCGATAGGCATTTCAGATATAGAAGCCGATAGGCATTTCAAATATAGGTGCTGATAGGTATTTCAGACGTAGTTTCCGATAGGCATTTCAAAAATTGGTGCCGATAGGCATTTCAGATATAGGTGCCGATAGGCATTTCAGATATAGTTGCCGATTGGCATTTTAAAAATAGGTGCCGATAGGCATTTTAGATATAGAAGCCGATAGGTATTTCAAACATAGGTGTCGATAGGCATTTCAGATATGATTGCCGATAGGCATTTCAAATATAGGTGCTGATAGGCATTTCAGATGTAGTTTCCGATAGGCATTTCAAAAATAGGTGCCGATAGGCATTTCAGATATAGGTGCCGATAGGCATTTCAGATATAGTTGCCGATTGGCATTTTAAAAATAGGTGCCGATAGGCATTTCAGATATATAAGCCGATAGGCATTTCAAATATAGGTGCCGATGAGCATTCCAGATATGGTTGCCGATAGGCATTTCAAATATAGGTGCTGATAGGCATTTCAGATGTAGTTTCCGATAGGCATTTCAAAAATAGGTGCCGATAGGCATTTCAGATATAGGTGCCGATAGGCATTTCAGATATAGTTGCCGATTGGCATTTTAAATATAGGTGCCGATAGGCATTTCAGATATAGAAGCCGATAGGGATTTCAAATATAGGTGTCGATAGGCATTTCAGATATGGTTGCCGATAAGCATTTCCAATATAGGTGCTGATAGGCATTTCAGATGTAGTTTCCGATAGGCATTTCAAAAATAGGTGCCGATAGGCATTTCAGATATAGGTGCCGATAGGCATTTCAGATATAGTTGCCGATTGGCATTTTAAAAATAGGTGTCGATAGCCATTTCAGATATAGAAGCCGATAGGCATTTCAAATATAGGTGCCGATAAGCATTCCAGATATGGTTGCCGATAGGCATTTCACATATAGGTGCTGATAGGCATTCCGGATGTAGTTTCCGATAGACATTTCAAAAAATGGTGCCGATAGGCATTTCAGATATAGGTGCCGATAAGCATTTCAGATATAGTTACCGATTGGCATTTTAAAAATAGGTGCCGATAGGCATTTCAGATATAGAAGCCGATAGGTATTTCAAATATAGGTGTCGATAGGCATTTCAGATATGGTTGCCGATAGGCATTTCAAATATAGGTGCTGATAGGCATTTCAGATGTAGTTTCCGATAGGCATTTCAAAAATATTTGCCGATAGGCATTTCAGATATAGGTGCCGATAGGCATTTCAGATATAGTTGCCGATTGGCATATTAAAAATAGGTGCCGATAGGCATTTCAGATATAGAAGCCGATAGGCATTTCAAATATAGGTGCCGATTAGCATTCCAGATATGGTTGCCGATAGGCATTTCAAATATAGGTGCTGATAGGCATTTCAGATGTAGTTTCCGATAGGCATCTCAAATATAGGTGCTGATAGGCATTTCAGATGTAGTTTTCGATAGGCATTTCAAAAATAGGTGCTGATAGGCATTTCAGATATGATTGCCGATAGGCATTTCAAATATAGGTGCTGATAGGCATTTCAGATGTAGTTTCCGATAGGCATTTCAAAAATAGGTGCTGATAGGCATTTCAGATATATAAGCCGATAGGCATTTCAAATATAGTTGCCGATAGGCATTCCAGATATGGTTGCCGATAGGCATTTTAAATATAGGTGCTGATAGGCATTCCGGATGTAATTTTCGATAGGCATTTCAAAAAATGGTGCCGATAGGCATTTCAGATATAGGTGCCGATAGGCATTTCAGATATAGTTACCGATTGGCATTTTAAAAATAGGTACCGATAGGCATTTCAGATATAGAAGCCGATAGGTATTTCAAATATAGGTGTCGATAGGCATTTCAGATATGGTTGCCGATAGGCATTTCAAATATAGGTGCTGATAGGCATTTCAGATGTAGTTTCCGATAGGCATTTCAAAAATAGGTGCCGATAGGCATTTCAGATATAGGTGCCGATAGGCATTTCAGATATAGTTTCCGATTGGCATTTTAAAAATAGGTGCCGATAGGCATTTCAGATATAGAAGCCGATAGGCATTTCAAATATAGGTGCCGATAGGCATTCCAGATATGGTTGCCGATAGGCATTTCAAATATAGGTGCTGATAGGCATTTCAGATGTAGTTTCCGATAGGCATCTCAAATATAGGTGCTGATAGGCATTTCAGATGTAGTTTTCGATAGGCATTTCAAAAATAGGTGCCGATAGGCATTTAAGATATAGGTGCCGATAGTCATTTCAGATATAGTTGCCAATTGGCATTTAAAAAATAGGTGCCGATAGGCATTTCAGATATAGAAGCCGATAGGCATTTCAAATATAGGTGCCGATAGGCATTGCAGATATAGTTGCCGATAGGCATTGCAGATATAGTTGCCGATAGGCATTTCAAATATAGGTGCTGATAGGCATTTTAGATGTAGTTTCCGATAGGCATTTCAAATATAGGCGCCGATAGGCATTCCAGATATGGTTGCCGATAGGCATTTCAAATATAGGTGCTGATAGGCATTTCAGATGTAGTTTCCGATAGGCATTTCAAAAATAGGTGCCGATAGGCATTTCAGATATAGGTGCCGATAGGCATTTCAGATATAGTTGCCTATTGGCATTTTAAAAATAGGTGCCGATAGGCATTTCAGATATAGAAGCCGATAGGGATTTCAAATATAGGTGTCGATAGGCATTTCAGATATGGTTGCCGATAAGCATTTCAAATATAGGTGCTGATAGGCATTTCAGAAGTAGTTTCCGATAGGCATTTTAAAAGTAGGTGCCGATAGGCATTTCAGATATAGGTGCCGATAGGCGTTTCAGATATAGTTGCCGATTGGCATTTTAAAAATAGGTGCCGATAGGCATTTCAGATATAGAAGCCGATTGGCATTTCAAATATAGGTGCCGATAGGCATTCCAGATATGGTTGCCGATAGGCATTTCAAATATAGGTGCTGATAGACATTTTAGATGTAGTTTCCGATAGGCATTTCAAAAATTGATGCCGATAGGCATTTCGGATATGGGTGCCGATAGGCATTTCAGATATGGTTGCCGATAGGCATTTCAAATATAGGAGCAGATAGGCATTTCAGATGAAGTTTCCGAAAGGCATTTCAAAAATATATGCCGATAGGCATTTCAGATATAGGTGCCGATAGGCATTTCAGATATAGTTGCCGATTGATATTTTAAAAATAGGTGCCGATAGGCATTTCAGATATAGAAGCCGATAGGCATTTCAAATATAGTTGCCGATAGGCATTCCAGATATGGTTGCCGATAGGCATATCAAATATAAGTGCTGATAATCATTTCAGATGTAGTTTCCGATAGGCATTTCAAAAATAGGTTCCGATAGGCATTTCAGATATAGGTGCCGATAGGCATTTCAGATATACTTACCGATTGGCATTTTAAAAATAGGTGCCGATAAGCATTTTAGTTGTAGTTTCCGATAGGCATTTAAAAAATAGGTGCCGATAGGCATTTCAGATATAGGTACCGATAGGCATATCAGATATAGTTGCCGATAGGCATTTAAAATATATGTGCCGATAGGCATTTCAAATATAGGTGTCGACCGGCATTTCAGATATAAATGCCGAAAGGCATTTCAGATATAGGTGCCGATAGGCATTTCTGATGTGGTTGCCGATAGGCATTTCAAATATAGGTGCTGATAGGCATTTCAGATGTAGTTTTCGATAGGCATTTCAAAAATAGGTGCCGATAGGCATTTCAGATATAGGTGCCAATAGGCACTTCAGATATAGTTGCCAATTGGCATTTTAAAAATAGGCGCCGATAGGTATTTCAGATATATAAGCCGATAGGCATTTCAAATATAGGCGCCGATAGGCATTCCCCATATGGTTGCCGATAGGCATTTCAAATATAGGTGCTGATAGGCATTTCAGATGTAGTTTCCGATAGGCATTTCAAAAATAGGTGCCGATAGGCATTTCAGATATAGGTGCCGATAGGCATTTCAGATATAAATGTCGATTGGCATTTTAAAAATAGGTGCCGATAGGCATTTCAGATATAGAAGCCGATAGGCATTTCAAATATAGGTGCCGATAGGCATTCCAGATATGGTTGCCGATAGGCATTTCAAATATAGGTGCTGATAGGCACTTCAGATGTAGTTTCCGATAGGCATTTCAAAAATTGGTGCCGATAGGCATTTCAGCTATAGGTGCCGATAGGCATTTCAGATATAGTTGCCGATTGGCATTTTAAAAATAGGTGCCGATAGGAATTTCAGATATAGAAGCCGATAGGTATTTCAAATATAGGTGTCGATAGGCATTTCAGATATGATTGCCGATAGGCATTTCAAATATAGGTGCTGATAGGCATTTCAGATGTAGTTTCCGATAGGCATTTCAAAAATAAGTGCCGATAGGCATTTCAGATATAGGTGCCGATAGACATTTCAGATATAGTTGCCGATTGGCATTTTAAAAATAGGTGCCGATAGGCATTTCAGATATATATGACGATAGGCATTTCAAATATAGGTGTCGATGAGCATTCCAGATATGGTTGCCGGTAGGCATTTCAAATATAGGTGCTGATAGGCATTTCAGATATGGTTGCCGATAGGCATTTCAAATATAGGTGCTGATAGGCATTCCGGATGTAGTTTCCGATAGGCATTTCAAAAAATGGTGCCGATAGGCATTTCAGATATAGGTGCCGATAGGCATTTCAGATATAGTTACCGATTGGCATTTAAAAAATAGGTACCGATAGGCATTTCAGATATAGAAGCCGATAGGTATTTCAAATATAGGTGTCGATAGGCATTTCAGATATGGTTGCCGATAGGCATTTCAAATATAGGTGCTGATAGGCATTTCAGATGTAGTTTCCGATAGGCATTTCAAAAAATAGGTGCCGATAGGCATTTCAGATATAGGTGCCGATGGGCATTTCAGAAATAGTTGCCGATTGGCATTTTAAAAATAGGTGCCGATAGGCATTTCAGATATAGAAGCCGATAGGCATTTCAAATATAGGTGCCGATAGGCATTCCAGATATGGTTGCCGATAGGCATTTCAAATATAGGTGCTGATAGGCATTTCAGATGTAGTTTCCGATAGGCATTTCAAATATAGGTGCTGATAGGCATTTCAGATGTAGTTTTCGATAGGCATTTTAAAAATAGGTGCCGATAGGCATTTCAGATATAGGTGCCGATAGTCATTTCAGATATAGTTGCCAATTGGCATTTAAAAAATAGGTGCCGATAAGCATTTCAGATATAGAAGCCGATAGGCATTTCAAATATAGGTGCCGATAGGCATTGCAGATATAGTTGCCGATAGGCATTTCAAATATAGGTGCTGATAGGCATTTTAGATGTAGTTTCAGATAGGCATTGCAAAAATTGATGCCGATAGGCATTTCGGATATAGGTGCCGATAGGCATTTCAGATATAGTTGCCGATTGGCATTTTAAAAACTGGTGCCGATAGGCATTTCAGATATAGAAGCCGATAGGTATTTCAAATATAGGTGTCGATAGGCATTTCAGATATGGTTGCCGATAGGCATTTCAAATATAGGAGCAGATAGGCATTTCAGATGTAGTTTCCGAAAGGCATTTCAAAAATATATGCCGATAGGCATTTCAGATATAGGTGCCGATAGGCATTTCAGATATAGTTGCCGATTGGTATTTTAAAAATAGGTGCCGATAGGCATTTCAGATATAGAAGCCGATAGGCATTTCAAATATAGGTGCCGATAGGCATTCCAGATATGGTTGCTGATAGGCATTTCAAATATAAGTGCTGATAATCATTTCAGATGTAGTTTCCGATAGGCATTTCAAAAATAGGTACCGATAGGCATTTCAGATATAGGTGCCGATAGGCATTTCAGATATAGTTGCCAATTGGCATTTTAAAAATAGGTGTCGATAGGCATTCCAGATATGGTTGCCGATAGGCATTTCAAATATAGGTGCTGATAGGCATTTCAGATGGAGTTTCCGATAGGCATTTCAAAAGTTGGTGCCGATAGGCATTTCAGATATAGGTGCCGATAGGCATTTCAGATATAGTTGCCGATTGGCATTTTAAAAAAAGGTGCCGATAGGCATTTTAGACATAGAAGCCGAGAGGTATTTCAAATACAGGTGTGAATAGGCATTTCAGATATAGTTGCCGATAGGCATTTCAAATGTAGGTGCTGATTGTCATTTCAGATGTTGTTTCCGATAGGCATTTCAAAAATAGGTTCCGATAGGCATTTCAATTATAGGTGCCGATAGGCATTTCAGATATACTTTCCGATTGGCATTTTAAAAATAGGTGCCGATAGGCATTTTAGATGTAGTTTCCGATAGGCATTTCAAAAATAGGTGCCGATAGGCATTTCAGATATAGGTGCCGATAGGCATATCAGATATAGTTGCCGATAGGCATTTAAAATATAGGTGCCGATAGGCATTTCAAATATAGGTGTCGATCGGCATTTCAGATATAAATGCCGTAGGGCATTTCAGATATAGGTGCCGATAGGCATTTCTGATGTGGTTGCCGATAGGCATTTCAAATATAAATGCTGATAGGCATTTCAGATGTAGTTTTCGATAGGCATTTCAAAAATAGGTGCCGATAGGCATTCGAGATATAGGTGCCGATAGGCACTTCAGATATAGTTGCCGATTGGCATTTTAAAAATAGGTGCCGATAGGCATTTTAGATATAGAAGCCGATAGGCATTTCAAATATAGGCGCCGATAGGCATTCCAGATATGGTTGCCGATAGGCATTTCAAATATAGGTGCTGATAGTCATTTCAGATGTAGTTTCCGATAGGCATTTCAAAAATAGGTTTCGATAGGCATTTTAGATATAGGTGCCGATAGGCATTTCAGATATAGTTGCCAATTGGCATTTTAAAAATAGGTGTCGATAGGCATTTCAGATATAGGTGCCGATAGGCATTTCAAATATAGTTGCCGATAGGCATTCCAGATATGGTTGCCGATAGGCATATCAAATATAAGCGCTGATAATCATTTCAGATGTATTTTCCGATAGGCATTTAAAAAATAGGTACCGATAGGCATTTCAGATATAGGTGCCGATAGGCATTTTAGATGTAGTTTCCGATAGACATTTCAAAAATAGGTGCCGATAGGCATTTCAGATATAGGTGCCGATAGGCATATCAGATATAGTTGCCGATAGGCATTTAAAATATATGTGCCGATAGGCATTTCAAATATAGGTGTCGACCGGCATTTCAGATATAAATGCCGAAAGGCATTTCAGGTATAGGTGCCGATAGGCATTTCTGATGTGGTTGCCGATAGGCATTTCAAATATTGGTGCTGATAGGCATTTCAGATGTAGTTTTCGATAGGCATTTCAAAAATAGGTGCCGACAGGCATTTCAGATATAGGTGCCGATAGGCACTCCAGATATAGTTGCCGATTGGCATTTTAAAAATAGGCGCCGATAGGTATTTCAGATATAGAAGCCGATAGGCATTTCAAATATAGGCGCCGATAGGCATTCCAGATATGGTTGCCGATAGGCATTTCAAATATAGGTGCTGATAGGCATTTCAGATGTAGTTTCCGATAGGCATTTCAAAAATAGGTGCCGATAGGCATTTCAGATATAGGTGCCGATAGGCATTTCAGATATAGTTGCCGATTGGCATTTCAGATATAGAAGCCGATAGGCATTTCAAATATAGGTGCCGATAGGCATTCCAAGTATGGTTGCCGATAGGCATTTCAAATATAGGTGCTGATAGGCATTTAGATGTAGTTTTCGATATGCATTTCAAAAATTGATGCCGATAGGCAAGTCAGATATAGGTGCCGATAGGCATTTCAGATATAGTTGCCGATTTGCATTTTAAAAATAGGTGCCGATAGGCATTTCAGATATAGAAGCCGATAGGTATTTCAAATATAGGTGTCGATAGGCATTTCAGATATGATTGCCGATAGGCATTTCAAATATAGGTGCTGATAGGCATTTCAGATGTAGTTTCCGATAGGCATTTCAAAAATAGGTGCCGATAGGCATTTCAGAAATAGGTGCCGATAGGCATTTCAGATATAGTTGCCGATTGGCATTTTAAAAATTGGTGCCGATAGGCATTTCAGATATATAAGCCGATAGGCATTTCAAATATAGGTGCCGATGAGCATTCCAGATATGGTTGCCGATAGGCATTTCAAATATAGGTGCTGACAGGCATTTCAGATGTAGTTTCCGATAGGCATTTCAAAAATTGGTGCCGATGGGCATTTCAGATATAGGTGCCGAAAGGCATTTCAGATATAGTTGCCAATTGGCATTTTAAAAATAGGTGCCGATAGGCATTTCAGATATAGAAGCCGATAGGGATTTTAAATATAGGTGTCGATAGGCATTTCAGATATGGTTGCCGATAAGCATTTCAAATATAGGTGCTGATAGGCATTTCAGATGTAGTTTCCGATAGGCATTTCAAAAATAGGTGCCGATAGGCATTTCAGATATAGGTGCCGATAGGCATTTCAGATATAGTTGCCGATTGTCATTTTAAAAATAGGTGCCGATAGGCATTTCAGATATATAAGCCGATAGGCATTTCAAATATAGGTGCCGATGAGCATTCCAGATATGGTTGCCGATAGGCATTTCAAATATAGGTGCTGATAGGCATTTCAGATGTAGTTTCCGATAGGCATTTCAAAAATTGGTGTCGATAGGCATTTCAGATATAGAAGCCGATAGGCATTTCAAATATAGGTGCCGATAGGCATTCCAGATATGGTTGCCGATAGGCATTTCAAATATAGGTGCTGATAGGCATTCCGGATGTAGTTTCCGATAGGCATTTCAAAAAATGGTGCCGATAGGCATTTCAGATATAGGTGCCGATAGGCATTTCAGATATAGTTACCGATTGGCATTTTAAAAATAGGTACCGATAGGCATTTCAGATATAGAGGCCGATAGGTATTTCAAATATAGGTGTCGATAGGCATTTCAGATATGGTTGCCGATAGGCATTTCAAATATAGGTGCTGATAGGCATTTCAGATGTAGTTTCCGATAGGCATTTCAAAAATAGGTGCCGATAGGCATTTCAGATATAGGTGCCGATAGGCATTTCAGATATAGTTGCCGATTGGCATTTTAAAAATAGGTGCCGACAGGCATTTCAGATATAGAAGCCGATAGGCATTTCAAATATAGGTGCCGATAGGCATTCCAGATATGGTTGCCGATAGGCACTTCAAATATAGGTGCTGATAGGCATTTCAGATGTAGTTTCCGATAGGCATTTCAAATATAGGTGCTGATAGGCATTTCAGATGTAGTTTTCGATAGGCAATTCAAAAATAGGTGCCGATAGGCATTTCAGATATAGGTGCCGATAGTCATTTCAGATATAGTTGCCAATTGGCATTTAAAAAATAGGTGCCGATAGGCATTTCAGATATAGAAGCCGATAGGCATTTCAAATATAGGTGCCGATAGGCATTGCAGATATAGTTGCCGATAGGCATTTCAAATATAGGTGCTGATAGGCATTTTAGATGTAGTTTCCGATAGGCATTTCAAAAATTGATGCCAAAAGGCATTTCGGATATAGGTGCCGATAGGCATTTCAGATATAGTTGCCGATTGGCATTTTAAAAACAGGTGCCGATAGGTATTTCAGATATAGAAGCCGATAGGTATTTCAAATATAGGTGTCGATAGGCATTTCAGATATGGTTGCCGATAGGCATTTCAAATATAGGAGCAGATAGGCATTTCAGATGTAGTTTCCGAAAGGCATTTAAAAAATATATGCCGATAGGCATTTCAGATATAGGTGCCGATAGGCATTTCAGATATAGTTGCCGATTGGTATTTTAAAAATAGGTGCCAATAGGCATTTCAGATATAGAAGCCGATAGGCATTTCAAATAAAGGTGCCGATAGGCATTCCAGATATGGTTGCCGATAGGCATTTCAAATATAAGTGCTGATAATCATTTCAGATGTAGTTTCCGATAGGCATTTCAAAAATAGGTACCGATAGGCATTTCAGATAAAGGTGCCGATAGGCATTTCAGATATAGTTGCCAATTGGCATTTTAAAAATAGGTGTCGATAGGCATTTCAGATATAGAACCCGATAGGCATTTCAAATATAGGTGCCGATAGGCATTCCAGATAT
>JAVRKA010001153.1:0-24062 GCA_034508555.1 Venustoraphidia nigricollis | reverse complement strand
GGCATTCCAGATGTAGTTTCCGATAGGCATTTCAAAAATTGGTGCCGATAGGCATTTCAGATATAGGTGCCGATAGGCATTTCAGATATAGTTACCGATTTGCATTTTAAAAATAGGTGCCGATAGGCATTTCAGATATAGAAGCCGATAGGTATTTCAAATATAGGTGTCGATAGGCATTTCAGACATGGTTGCCGATAGGCATTTCAAATATAGGAGTAGATAGGCATTTCAGATGCAGTTTCCGATAGGCATTTCAAAAATAGGTGCCGATAGGCATTTTAGATATAGGTGCCGATAGGCATTTCAGATATAGTTGCCGATTGGTATTTTAAAAATAGGTGCCGATAGGCATTTCGGACATAGAAGCCGATAGGCATTTCAAATATAGGTGCCGATAGGCATTCCAGATATGGTTGCCGATAGGCATTTCAAATATAGGTGCTGATAGGCATTTCAGATGTAGTTTCTGATAGGCATTTCAAAAATAGGTGCCGATAGGCATTTCAGATATGGAAGCCGATAGGTATTTCAAATATAGGTGCCGATAGGCATTCCAGATATGGTTGCCGATAGGCAATTCAAATATAGGTGCTGATAGGCATTTTAGATGTAGTTTCCGATAGGCATTTCAAAAATTGATGCCGATAGGCATTTCAGATATGGGTGCCGATAGGCATTTCAGATATAGTTGCCGATTGGCATTTTAAAGACAGGTACCGATAGGCATTTCAGATATAGAAGCCGATAGGTATTTCAAATATAGGTGTCGATAGTCATTTCAGATATGGTTGCCGATAGGCATTTCAAATATAGGAGCAGATAGGCATTTCAGATGTAGTTTCCGAAGGGCATTTCAAAAATAGGTGCCGATAGGCATTTCAGATATAGGTGCCGATAGGCATTTGTGATATAGTTGCCGATTGGCATTTTTAAAATAGGTGCCGATAGGCATTTCAGATATAGAAGCCGATAGGCATTTCAAATATAGGTGCCGATAGGCATTCCAGATATGGTTGCCGATAGGCATTTCAAATATAGGTGCTGATAGGCATTTCAGATGTAGTTTTCGATAGGCATTCCAAATATTGGTGCCGATAGGCATTTCAAATATAGGTGCCGATAGGCATTTCAGATATAGTTGCCGATTGGCATTTTAAAAATAGGTGCCGATAGGCATTTCAGATATAGAAGCCGATAGGTATTTCAAATATAGGTGTCGATAGGCATTTCAGATATGGTTGCCGATAGGCATTTCAAATATTGGTGATGATAGGCATTTTAGATGTAGTTTCCGATAGGCATTTCAAAAACAGGTGCCGATAGGCATTTCAGATATAGGTGCCGATAGGCATTACAAATATAGTTGCCGATTGGCATTTTAAAAATAGGTGCCGATAGGCATTTCAGATATGTAGGCCGATAGGCATTTCAAATATAGGTGCCAATAGGCATTCCAGATATGTTTGCCGATAGGCATTTCAAATATAGGTGCTGATAGGCATTACAGATGTAGTTTCCGATAAGCATTTAAAAAATAGGTGCCGATAGGCATTTCAGATATAGGTGCCGATAGGCATTACAGATATAGTCGCCGATTGGCATTTTAAAAATAGGTGTCGATAGGCATTTCAGATATAGTTGCCGATTGGCATTTTAAAAACAGGTGCCGATAGGCATTTCAGATATAGAAGCCGATAGGTATTTCAAATATAGGTGTCGATAGGCATTTCAGATATGGTTGCCGATAGGCATTCCAAATATAGGAGCAGATAGGCATTTCAGATGTAGTTGCCGAAAGGCAATTCAAAAATAGGTGCCGATAGGCATTTCAGATATAGGCGCCGATAGGCATTTCAGATATAGTTGCCGATTGGCATTTTAAAAATAGGTGCCGATAGGCATTTCAGATATAGAAGCCGATACGTATTTCGAATATAGGTGCCGATAGGCATTCCCGATATGGTTGCCGATAGGCATTTCAAATAACGGTGCT
Source organism: Venustoraphidia nigricollis (assembly GCA_034508555.1). Taxonomy (NCBI): domain Eukaryota; kingdom Metazoa; phylum Arthropoda; class Insecta; order Raphidioptera; family Raphidiidae; genus Venustoraphidia; species Venustoraphidia nigricollis. Next base: position 22,066 of record JAVRKA010001153.1, on the reverse strand, counting down.
GATAGGCATTTCAGATGTAGTATCCGATAGGCATCTCAAAAATTAGTGCCGATTAACATTTTAGATATAGTTGCCGATTGGCATTTTAAAAATAGGTGCCGATAGGCATTTCAGATATAGAAGCCGATAGGTATTTCAAATATAGGTGTCGATAGGCATTTCCGATATGGTTGCCGATAGGCATTTAAAATATTGGTGCTGATAGGCATTTCAGATGTAGTTTCCGATAGGCATTTCAAAAATAGGTGCCGATAGGCATTTCAGATATAGGTGCCGATAGGCATTACAGATATAGTTGCCGATTGGCATTTTAAAAAAAGGTGCCGATAGGCATTTCAGATATAGAAGCCGATAGGCATTTTAAATATAGGTGCCGATAGGCATTCCAAATATGGTTGCCGATAGGCATTTCAAATATAGGTGCTGATAGGCATTTCAGATGTAGTTTCCGATAGGCATTTCAAAAATAGGTGCCGTTAGGCATTTCAGATATAGGTGCCGATAGGCATTTCAGATATAGTGGCCGATTGGCATTTTAAAAATAGGTGCCGATAGGCATTTCAGATATAGAAGCCGATAGGCATTTCAAATATAGGTGCCGATAGGCATTCCAGATATGGTTGCCGATAGGCATTAAAATTATAGGTGCTGATTGGCATTTCAGATGTAGTTTCCAATAGGCATTTCAAAAATTGGTGCCGATAGACATTTCAGATATAGAAGCCGATAGGTATTTCAAATATAGGTGTCGATAGGCATTTCATATATGGTTGCCGTAAGGCATTTTAAATATTGGTGCTAATAGACATTTCAGATGTATTTTCCGATAGGCATTTCAAAAATAGGTTCCGATAGGCATTTCAGATATAGGTGCCGTTAGGCATTACAGATATAGTCGCCGATTGAAATTTTAAAAATAGGTGCCCATAGGCATTTCAGATATAGAAGCCGATAGGCATTTCATATATAGGTGCCGATAAGCATTCCAGATATGGTTGCCGATAGGCATTTCAAATATAGGTGCTGATAGGCATTTCAGATGTAGCTTCCGATAGGCATTTCAAAAATTGGTGCCGATAGGCATTTCAGATATAGGTGCCGATAGGCATTTCAGATATAGGTGCCGATAGGCATTTCAGATATAGGTGCCGATAGGCATTTCAGATATAGTTGCCGATTGGCATTTTAAAAATAGGTGTCGATAGGCATTTCAGATATAGAAGCCGATAGGCATTTCAAATATAGGTGCCGATAGGCATTCCAAATATGGTTGCTGATAGGCATTTCAAATATAGGTGCTAATAGGCATTCCAGATGTAGTTTCCGATATGCATTTCAAAAATTGGTGCTGATAGGCATTTCAGATATAGGTGCCGATAGGCATTTCAGATATAGTTACCGAATGGCATTTTAAAAATAGGTGCCGATAGGCATTTCAGATATAGGTGCCGATAGGCATTTCAGATATAGTTGCCGATTGGCATTTTAAAAATAGGTGCCGATAGGCATTTCAGATATAGAAGCCGATAGGCATTTCAAATATAGGTGCTGATAGGCATTCCAGATATGGTTGCCGATAGGCATTTCAAATATAGGTGCTGATAGGCATTTCAGATGTAGTTTCCGATAGGCATTTCAAAAATAGGTGCCGATAGGCATTTCAGATATAGATGCCGATAGGCATTTCAGATATAGTTGCCGATTGGCATTTTAAAAATAGGTGCCGATAGGCATTTCAGATATAGAAGCCGATAGGCATTTCATATATAGGTGCCGATAAGCATTCCAGATATGGTTGCCGATAGGCATTTCAAATATAGGTGCTGATAGGCATTTCAGATGTAGTTTCCGATAGGCATTTCAAAAATTGGTGCCGATAGGCATTTCAGATATAGGTGCCGATAGGCATTTCAGATATAGGTGCCGATAGGCATTTCAGATATAGGTGCCGATAGGCATTTCAGATATATTTGCCGATTGGCATTTTAAAAATAGGTGTCGATAGGCATTTCAGATATAGAAGCCGATAGGCATTTCAAATATAGGTGCCGATAGGCATTCCAAATATGGTTGCTGATAGGCATTTCAAATATAGGTGCTAATAGGCATTCCAGATGTAGTTTCCGATATGCATTTCAAAAATTGGTGCTGATAGGCATTTCAGATATAGGTGCCGATAGGCATTTCAGATATAGTTACCGATTGGCATTTTAAAAATAGGTGCCGATAGGCATTTCAGATATAGAAGCCGATAGGTATTTCAAATATAGGTGTCGATAGGCATTTCAGGTATGGTTGCGCATAGGCATTTCAAATATAGGTGCTGATAGGCATTTTAGATGTAGTTTCCAATAGGCATTTCAAAAATAGGTGCCGATAGGCATATCAGATATAGGTGCCGTTCGGCATTTTAGATATAGTTGCCGATTGGCATTTTAAAAATAGGTGCCCATAGGCATTTCAGATATAGAAGCCGATAGGCATTTCAAATATAGGTGCCGATAGGCATTCCAGATATGGTTGCCGATAGGCATTTCAAATATAGGTGATGATAGGCATTTTAGATGTAGTTTCCGATAGGCATTTCAAAAATTGGTGCCGATAGGATTTCAGATATAGGTGCCGATAGGCATTTCAGATATAGTTGCCGATTGGCATTTTAAAAACAGGTGCCGATAGGCATTTCAGATATAGAAGCCGATAAGTATTTCAAATATAGGTGTCGATAGGCATTTCAGATATGGTTGCCGATAGGCATTTCAAATATAGGAGCAGATAGGCATTTCAGATGTAGTTTCCGAACGGCAATTCAAAAATAGGTGCCGATAGGCATTTCAGATATTGTTGCCTATTGGCATTTTAAAAATAGGTGCTGATAGGCATTTCAGATATAGAAGCCGATAGGCATTTCAAATATAGGTGCCGATAGGCATTCCCGATATGGTTGCCGATAGGCATTTCAAATATAAGTGCTGATAGGCATTTCAGATGTAGTTTCCGATAGGCATTTCAAAAATAGGTGCCGATAGGCATTTCAGATATAGGTGCCGATAGGCATTCCAAATATGGTTGCCGATAGGCATTTCATATATAAGGGCTGATAGGCATTTCAGATGTAGTTTCCGATAGGGATTTCAAAAATAGGTGCCGATAGGCATTTCAGATATAGGTGCCGATAGGCATTACAGATATAGTTGCCGATTGGCATTTTAAAAAAAGGTGCCGATAGGCATTTCAGATATAGAAGCCGATAGGCATTTCAAATATAGGTGCCGATAGGCATTCCAGATATGGTTGGTGATAGGCATTTCAAATGTAGGTGCTGATAGGCATTTCAGATGTAGTTTCCGATAGGCATTTCAAAAATCGGTGCCGATAGGCATTTCAGATATAGGTGCCGTTAGGCATTTCAGATATAGTTGCCGATTGGCATTTCAAAAATAGGTGCCGATAGGCATTTCAGATATAGAAGCCGATAGGCATTTCAAATATAGGTGCCGATAGGCATTCCAGATATGGTTGCCGATAGGCATTAAAATTATAGGTGCTGATAGGCATTTCAGATGTAGTTTCCAATAGGCATTTCAAAAATTGGTGCCGATAGGCATTTCAGATATAGTTGCCGATTGGCATTTTAAAAATAGGTGCCGATAGGCATTTCAGATATAGAAGCCGATAGGTATTTCAAATATAGGTGTCGATAGGCATTTTAGATATGGTTGCCGTAAGGCATTTCAAATATTGGTGCTGATTGGCATTTCAGATGTATTTTCCGATAGGCATTTCAAAAATAGATGACGATAGGCATTTCAGATATAGGTGCCGTTAGGCATTACAGATATAGTCGCCGATTGAAATTTTAAAAATAGGTGCCGATAGGCATTTCAGATATAGAAGCCGATAGGCATTTCAAATATAGGTGCCGATAGGCATTCCAGATATGGTTGCCGATAGGCATTTCAAATATATATGCTGATAGGCATTTCAGATGTAGTTTCCGATAGGCATTTCAAAAATAGGTGCCGATAGGCATTTCAGATATAAGTGCCGATAGGCATTTCAGATATAGTTGCCGATTGGCATTTAAAAATAGGTGCCGATAGGCATTTCAGATATAGAAGCCGATAGGCATTTCAAATATAGGTGCCGATAGGCATTCCAGATATGGTTGCCGATAGGCATTTCAAATATAGGTGCTGATAGGCATTTCAGATGTAGTTTCCGATAGGCATTCCAAAAATAGGTGCCGATAGGCATTTCAGATATAGTTGCCGATTGGCATTTTAAAAATAGGTGCCGATAGGCATTTCAGATATAGAAGCCGATAGGCATTTCAAATATAGGTGCCGATAAGCATTCCAGATATGGTTGCCGATAGGCATTTCAAATATAGGTGCTGATAGGCATTTCAGATGTAGTTTCCGATAGGCATTTCAAAAATTGGTGCCGATAGGCATTTCAGATATAGGTGCCGATAGGCATTTCAGATATAGGTGCCGATAGGCATTTCAGATATAGGTGCCGATAGGCATTTCAGATATAGTTGCCGATTGGCATTTTAAAAATAGGTGTCGATAGGCATTTCAGATATAGAAGCCGATAGGCATTTCAAATATAGGTGCCGATAGGCATTCCAAATATGGTTGCTGATAGGCAATTCAAATATAGGTGCTAATAGGCATTCCAGATGTAGTTTCCGATATGCATTTCAAAAATCGGTGCCGATAGTCATTTTAGATATAGGTGCTGATAGGCATTTCAGATATAGTTGCCGATTGGCATTTTAAAAATAGGTGCCGATAGGCATTTTAGATGTAGTTTTCGATAGGCATTTCAAAAATAGGTGCCGATAGGCATTTCAGATATAGGTGCCGATAGGCATTTCAGATATAGTTGCCAACTGGCATCTTAAAAATAGGTGCCGATAGGCCTCTCAGATATAGAAGCCGACAGGCATCTCAAATATAGGTGCCGATAGGCATTCCAGATATGGTTGCCGATAGGCATTTCAAATATAGGTGCTGATAGGCATTTCAGATGTAGTTTCCGATAGGCATTTCAAAAATCGGTGCCGATAGGCATTTTAGATATAGGTGCTGATAGGCATTTCAGATATAGTTGCCGATTGGCATTTTAAAAATAGGTGCCGATAGGCATTTCAGATATAGAAGCCGATAGGCATTTCAAATATAGGTGCCGATAGGCATTCCAGATATGATTGCCGGTAGGCATTTCAAATATAGGTGCTGATAGGCATTTCAGATGTAGTTTCCGATAGGCATTTCAAAAATTGGTGCCGATAGGCATTTCAGATATAGGTACCGATAGGCATTTCAGATATAGTTGCCGATTGGCATTTTAAAATAGGTGCCGATAGGCATTTCAGATATAGAAGCCGAAAGGTATTTCAAATATAGGTGTCGATTGGCATTTCAGATATGGTTGCCGATAGGCATTTCAAATATTGGTGCTGATAGGCATTTCAGATGTAGTTTCCGATAGGCATTTCAAAAATAGGTGCCGATAGGCATTTCAGATATAGGTGCCGATAGGCATTTCAGATATAGTTGCCGATTAGCATTGTAAAAATAGATGCCGATAGGCATTTTAGATATAGAAGCCGATAGGCATTTCAAATATAGGTGCCGATAGGCATTCTAGATATGGTTGCCGATAGGCATTTCAAATATAGGTGCTGATAGGCATTTCAGATGTAGTTTCCGATAGGCATTTCAAAAAAAAAGTGCCGATAGGCATTTCAGATATAGGTGCCGATAAGCATTTCAGATATAGTTGCCGATTGGCATTTTAAAAATAGGTGCCGATAGGCATTTCAGATATAGAAGCCGATAGGCATTTCAAATATAGGTGCCGATAGGCATTCCAGATATGATTGCCGATAGGCATTTCAAATATAGGTGCTGATAGGCATTTCAGATGTAGTTTCCGATAGGCATTTCAAAAATTGGTGCCGATAGGCATTTCAGATATAGGTACCGATAGGCATTTCAGATATAGTTGCCGATTGGCATTTTAAAAATAGGTGCCGATAGGCATTTCAGATATAGAAGCCGAAAGGTATTTCAAATATATGTGTCGATTGGCATTTCAGATATGGTTGCCGATAGGCATTTCAAATATTGGTGCTGATAGGCATTTCAGATGTAGTTTCCGATAGGCATTTCAAAAATAGGTGCCGATAGGCATTTCAGATATAGGTGCCGATAGGCATTTCAGATATAGTTGCCGATTGGCATTTTAAAAATAGGTGCCGGTAGGCATTTCAGATATAGAAGTCGATAGGTATTTCAAATATAGGTGTCGATAGGCATTTCAGATATGGTTGCCGATAGGCATTTCAAATATAGGAGCAGATAGGCATTTCAGATGTAGTTTCCGAACGGCAATTCAAAAATAGGTGCCGATAGGCATTTCAGATATTGTTGCCGATTGGCATTTTAAAAATAGGTGCTGATAGGCATTTCAGATATAGAAGCCGATAGGCATTTCAAATATAGGTGCCGATAGGCATTCCCGATATGGTTGCCGATAGGCATTTCAAATATAAGTGCTGATAGGCATTTCAGATGTAGTTTCCGATAGGCATTTCAAAAATAGGTGCCGATAGACATTTCAGATATAGGTGCCGATAGGCATTCCAGATATGGTTGCCGATAGGCATTTCATATATAAGTGCTGATAGGCATTTCAGATGTAGTTTCCGATAGGGATTTCAAAAATAGGTGCCGATAGGCATTTCAGATATAGGTGCCGATAGGCATTACAGATATAGTTGCCGATTGGCATTTTAAAAAAAGGTGCCGATAGGCATTTCAGATATAGAAGCCGATAGGCATTTCAAATATAGGTGCCGATAGGCATTCCAGATATGGTTGCTGATAGGCATTTCAAATATAGGTGCTGATAGGCATTTCAGATGTAGTTTCCGATAGGCATTTCAAAAATCGGTGCCGATAGGCATTTCAGATATAGGTGCCGTTAGGCATTACAGATATAGTTGCCGATTGGCATTTTAAAAAAAGGTGCCGATAGGCATTTCAGATATAGAAGCCGATAGGCATTTCAAATATAGGTGCCGATAGGCATTCCAGATATGGTTGCTGATAGGCATTTCAAATATAGGTGCTGATAGGCATTTCAGATGTAGTTTCCGATAGGCATTTCAAAAATCGGAGCCGATAGGCATTTCAGATATAGGTGCCGTTAGGCATTTCAGATATAGTTGCCGATTGGCATTTCAAAAATAGGTGCCGATAGGCATTTCAGATATAGAAGCCGATAGGCATTTTAAAAATAGGTGCCGATAGGCATTTCAGATATAGAAGCCGATAGGTATTTCAAATATAGGTGTCGATAGGCATTTCAGATATGGTTGCCGTAAGGCATTTCAAATATTGGTGCTGATAGGCATTTCAGATGTTTTTTCCGATAGGCATTTCAAAAATAGGTGACGATAGGCATTTCAGATATAGGTGCCGTTAGGCATCACAGATATAGTCGCCGATTGAAATTTTAAAAATAGGTGTCGATAGGCATTTCAGATATAGAAGCCGATAGGCATTTCAAATATAGGTGCCGATAGGCATTCCAGATATGGTTGCCGATAGGCATTTCAAATATAGATGCTGATAGGCATTTCAGATGTAGTTTCCGATAGGCATTTCAAAAATAGGTGCCGATAGGCATTTCAGATATAAGTGCCGATAGGCATTTCAGATATAGTTGCCGATTGGCATTTAAAAATAGGTGCCGATAGGCATTTCAGATATAGAAGCCGATAGGCATTTCAAATATAGGTGCTGATAGGCATTTCAGATGTAGTTTCCGATAGGCATTCCAAAAATAGGTGCCGATTGGCATTTCAGATATAGTTGCCGATTGGCATTTTAAAAATAGGTGCCAATAGGCATTTCAGATATAGAAGCCGATAGGCATTCCAGATATGGTTGCCGATAGGCATTTCAAATATAGGTGCTGATAGGCATTTCAGATGTAGTTTCCGATAGGCATTCCAAAAATAGGTGCCGATAGGCATTTCAGATATAGTTGCCGATTGGCATTTTAAAAATAGGTGCCGATAGGCATTTCAGATATAGAAGCCGATAGGCATTTCAAATATAGGTGCCGATAAGCATTCCAGATATGGTTGCCGATAGGCATTTCAAATATAGGTGCTGATAGGCATTTCAGATGTAGTTTCCGATAGGCATTTCAAAAATTGGTGCCGATAGGCATTTCAGATATAGGTGCCGATAGGCATTTCAGATATAAGTGCCGATAGGCATTTCAGATATAGTTGCCGATTGGCATTTTAAAAATAGGTGTCGATAGGCATTTCAGATATAGAAGCCGATAGGCATTTCAAATATAGGTGCCGATAGGCATTCCAAATATGGTTGCTGATAGGCAATTTAAATATAGGTGCTAATAGGCATTCCAGATGTAGTTTCCGATATGCATTTCAAAAATCGGTGCCGATAGGCATTTTAGATATAGGTGCTGATAGGCATTTCAGATATAGTTGCCGATTGGCATTTTAAAAATAGGCGCCGATAGGCATTTTAGATGTAGTTTCCGATAGGCATTTCAAAAATAGGTGCCGATAGGCATTTCAGATATAGGTGCCGATAGGCATTTCAGATATAGTTGCCGATTGGCATTTTAAAAATTGGTGCCGATAGGCATTTCAGATATAGAAGCCGACAGGCATCTCAAATATAGGTGCCGATAGGCATTCCAGATATGGTTGCCGATAGGCATTTCAAATATAGGTGCTGATAGGCATTTCAGATGTAGTTTCCGATAGGCATTTCAAAAATCGGTGCCGATAGGCATTTTAGATATAGGTGCTGATAGGCATTTCAGATATAGTTGCCGATTGGCATTTTAAAAATAGGTGCCGATAGGCATTTTAGATGTAGTTTCCGATAGGCATTTCAAAAATAGGTGCCGATAGGCATTTCAGATATAGGTGCCGATAGGCATATCAGATATAGTTGCCGATTAGCATTGTAAAAATAGATGCCGATATGCATTTTAGATATAGAAGCCGATAGGCATTTCAAATATAGGTGCCGATAGGCATTCTAGATATGGTTGCCGATAGGCATTTCAAATATAGGTGCTGATAGGCATTTCAGATGTAGTTTCCGATAGGCATTTCAAAAAAAAAGTGCCGATAGGCATTTCAGATATAGGTGCCGATAAGCATTTCAGATATAGTTGCCGATTGGCATTTTAAAAATAGGTGCCGATAGGCATTTCAGATATAGAAGCCGATAGGCATTTCAAATATAGGTGCCGATAGGCATTCCAGATATGATTGCCGATAGGCATTTCAAATATAGGTGCTGATAGGCATTTCAGATGTAGTTTCCGATAGGCATTTCAAAAATTGGTGCCGATAGGCATTTCAGATATAGGTACCGATAGGCATTTCAGATATAGTTGCCGATTGGCATTTTAAAAATAGGTGCCGATAGGCATTTCAGATATAGAAGCCGAAAGGTATTTCAAATATAGGTGCCGATTGGCATTTCAGATATGGTTGCAGATAGGCATTTCAAATATTAGTGCTGATAGGCATTTCAGATGTAGTTTCCGATAGGCATTTCAAAAATAGGTGCCGATAGGCATTTCAGATATAGGTGCCGATAGGCATTTCAGATATTGTTGCCGATTGGCATTTTAAAAATAGGTGCCGGTAGGCATTTCAGATATAGAAGCCGATAGGTATTTCAAATATAGGTGTCGATAGGCATTTCAGATATGGTTGCCGATAGGCATTTCAAATATAGGAGCAGATAGGCATTTCAGATGTAGTTTCCAAAAGGCATTTCAAAAATAGGTGCCGATAGGCATTTCAGATATAGGTGCCGATAGGCATTTTAGATATAGTTGCCGATTGACATTTTAAAAATAGGTGCCGATAGGCATTTCAGATATAAAAGCCGATAGGCATTTCAAATATAGGTGCCGATAGGCATTTCAGATATGGTTGCCGATAGGCATTTCAAATATAAGTGCTGATAGGCATTTCAGATGTAGTTTCCGATAGGCATTTCAAAAATAGGTACCGATAGGCATTTCAGATATAGGTGCCGATAGGCATTTCAGATATAGTTGCCAATTGGCATTTTAAAAATAGGTGTCGATAGGTATTTTAGATATAGAAGCCGAAAGGTATTTTAAATATAGGTGTCGATAGGCATTTCAGATATGGTTGGTGATAGGCATTTCAAATATAGGTGCTGATAGGCATTTCAGATGTAGTTTCCGATAGGCATTTCAAAAATAGGTGCCGATAGGCATTTCAGATATAGGAGCCGATAGGCATTTCAGATATAGTTGCCGATTGGCATTTTAAAAATAGGTGTCGATAGGCATTTCAGATATAGAAGCCGATAAGCATTTCAAATATAGGTGCCGATAGGCATTCCAGATATGGTTGCCGATAGGCATTTCAAATATAGGAGCAGATAGGCATTTCAGATGTGGTTTCCGAAAGGCATTTCAAAAATAGGTGCCGATAGGCATTTCAGATATAGGTGCCGATAGGCATTTCAGATATAGTTGCCGATTGGCATTTTAAAAATAGATGCCGATAGGCATGTCAGGTATAGAAGCCGATAGGCATTTCAAATATAGGTGCCGATAGGCATTCCAGATATGGTTGCCGATAGGCATTTCAAATATAGGTGCTGATATGCTTTTTAGATGTAGTTTCCGATAGGCATTTCAAAAATTGATGCCGATAGGCATTTTAGATATAGGTGCCGATAAGCATTTCAGATATAGTTGCCGATTGGCATTTTAAAAACAGGTGCCCATAGGCATTTTAGATATAGAAGCCGATAGGCATTTCAAATATAGGTGCTGATAGGCATTTCAGATGTAGTTTCCGATAGGCATTTCAAAAATAGGTGCCGATAGGCATTTCAGATATAGGTGCCGATAGGCATTTCAGATATAGTTGCCAATTGGCATTTTAAAAATAGGTTCCGATAGGCATTTCAGATATAGAAGCCGATAGGCATTTCAAATATAGGTGCCGATAGGCATTCCAGATATGGTTGCCGATAGGCATTTCAAATATAGGTGCTGATAGGCATTTTAGATGTAGTTTCCGATAGGCATTTCAAAAATTGATGCCGATAGGCATTTCAGATATAGGTGCCGATAGGTATTTCAGATATAGTTGCCGATTGGCATTTTAAAAAACAGGTGCCGATAGGCATTTCAGATATAGAAGCCGATAAGTATTTCAAATATAAGTGTCGATAGGCATTACAGATATGGTTGCCGATAGGCATTTTAAATATAGGAGCAGATAGGCATTTCAGATGTAGTTTCCGAAAGGCATTTCAAAAATAGGTGCCGATAGGCATTTCAGATATAGTTGCATATTGGCAATTTAAAAATAGGTGCCGATAGGCATTTCAGATATAGAAGCCGATAGGCATTTCAAATATAAGTGCCGATAGGCATTACCGATATGGTTGCCGATAGGCATTTCAAATATAAGTGCTGATAGACATTTCAGATGTAGTTTCCGATAGGCATTTCAAAAATAGGTGCCGATAGGCATTTCAGATATAGGTGCCGATAGGCATTACAGATATAGTCGGCGATTTGCATTTTAAAAATAGGTGCCGATAGGCATTTCAGATATAGAAGCCGATAGGCGTTTCAAATATAGGTGCCGATAGGAATTCCAGATATGGTTGCCGATAGGCATTTCAAATATATGTGCTGATAGGCATTTCAGATGTAGTTTCCGATAGGCATTTCAAAAATAGGTGCCGATAGGAATTTCAGATATAGGTGCCGATAGGCATTTCAGATATAGTTGCCGATTGGCATTTTAAAAATAGGTGCCGATAGGCATTTCAGATATAGAAGCCGATAGGAATTTCAAATATAGGTGCCAATAGGCATTGCAGATATAGTGGCCGATAGGCATTTCAAATATAGGTGCTGATAGGCATTTCAGATGTAGTTTCCGATAGGCATTTCAAAAATAGGTGCCGATAGGCATTTCAGATATAGGTGCCGATAGGCATTTCAGATATAGTTGCCGATTGGCATTTTAAAAATAGGTGCCGATAGGCATTTCAGATATAGATGCCGATAGGCATTCCAAATATAGGTGCCGATAGGCATTCCAGATATGGTTGCCGATAGGCATTTTAAATATAGGTGCTGATAGGCATTCCAGATGTAGTTTCCGATAGGCATTTCAAAAATTGGTGCCGATAGGCATTTAAAAAATTGGTGCCGATAGGCATTTCAGATATAGGTGCCGATAGGCAATTCAGATATAGTTACCGATTGGCATTTTAAAAATAGGTGCCGATAGGCATTTCAGATATAGAAGCCGATAGGCTTTTCAAATAAAGGTGCCGATAGGCATTCCAGATATGGTTGCCGATTGGCATTTCAAATATAGGTGCTGATAGGCATTCCAGATGTAGTTTCCGATAGGCATTTCTAAAATTGGTGCCGATAGGCATTTCAAAAATTGGTGCCGATAGGCATTTCAGTTATAGGTGCCGATAGGCATTACAGATATAGTCGCCGATTGGCATTTTAAAAATAGGTGCCAATAGGCATTTCAGATATAGAAGCCGATAGGCATTTCAAATATAGGTGCCGATAGGCATTCCAGATATAGTGGCCGATAGGCATTTCAAATATAGGTGCTGATAGGCATTTCAGATGTAGTTTCCGATAGGCATTTCAAAAATAGGTGCCGATAGGCACTTCAGTTATAGGTGCCGATAGGCATTACAGATATAGTCACCGATTGGCATTTTAAAAATAGGTGCCGATAGGCATTTCAGATATAGAAGCCGATAGGCGTTTCAAATACAGGTGCCGATAGGCATTCCAGATATGGTTGCCGATAGGCATTTCAAATATAGGTGCTGATAGGCATTCCAGATGTAGTTTCCGATAGGCATTTCAAAAATTGGTGCCGATAGGCATTTCAAAAATTGGTGCCGATAGGCACTTCAGTTATAGGTGCCGATAGGCATTACAGATATAGTCACCGATTGGCATTTTAAAAATAGGTGCCGATAGGCATTTCAGATATAGAAGCCGATAGGCGTTTCAAATACAGGTGCCGATAGGCATTCCCGATATGGTTGCCGATAGGCATTTCAAATATAGGTGCTGATAGGCATTTCAGATGTAGTTTACGATAGGCATTTCAAAAATAGGTGCCGACAGGCATTTCAGATATAGGTGCCGATAGGCATTTCAGATATAGTTGCCGATTGGCATTTTACAAAAATGTGTCGATAGGCATTTCAGATGTAGTTTCCGATAGGCATTTCAACAATAGGTGCCGATAGGCATTTCCGATATAGGTGCCGATAGGCATATCAGATATAGTTTCCGATAGGCATTTAAAATATAGGTGTTAATATGCATTTCAAATATAGGTGTCGATAGGCATTTCAGATATAAATGCCGAAAGGCAATTCCGATATAGGTGCTGATAGGCATTTCTGATGTAGTTGCCGATAGGCATTTCAAATATAGGTGCTGATAGGCATTTCAGATGTAGTTTCCGATAGGCATTTTAAAAATTGGTGCCGATAGGCATTTCAGATATAGGTTCCGATAGGCACTTCAGATATAGTTGCCGATTGGCATTTTAAAAATAGGTGCCGATAGGCATTTCAGATATAGTAGCCGATAGGCATTTCAAATATAGGTGCCGATAGGCATTCCAGATATGGTTGCCGATAGGCATTTCAAATATAGGTGCTGATAGGCATTTCAGATGTGGTTTCCAATAGGCATTTAAAAAATAGGTGCCGATAGGCATTTCAGATATAGGTGCCGATATGCATTTCAGATATAGTTGCCGATTGGCATTTTAAAAATAGGTACCGATAGGCATTTCAGATATAGAAGCCGATAGGCACTTCAAATATAGGTGCCGATAGGCATTCCAGATATGGTTGCCGATAGGCATTTCAAATATAGGTCCTGATAGGCATTTCAGATGTAGTTTTCGATAGGCATCTCAAAAATTGGTGCCGATAAGCATTTCAGATATAGGTGCCGATATGCATTTCAGATATAGTTGCCGATTGGCATTTTAAAAATAGGTGCCGATAGGCATTTCAGATATAGAAGCCGATAGGTATTTAAGATATAGGTGTCGATAGGCATTTCAGATATGGTTGCCGATAGGCACTTCAAATATAGGAGCAGATAGGCATTTCAGATGTAGTTTCCGATAGGCATTTTAAAAATAGGTGCCGATAGGCATTTCAGATATAGGTGCCGATAGGCATTTCAGATATAGTTGCCGTTTGGCATTTTAAAAATGGGTGCCGATAGACATTTCGGACATAGAAGCCGATAGGCATTTCAAATATAGGTGCCGATAGGCATTCCAGATATGGTTGCCGATAGGCATTTCAAATATAGGTGCTGATAGGCATTTCAGATATAGAAGCCGATAGGCATTTCAAATATAGGTGCCGATAGGCATTCCCGATATGGTTGCCGATAGGCATTTCAAATATGAGTGCTGATAGGCATTTCAGATGTAGTTTCCGATAGGCATTTCAAAAATAGGTGCCGATAGGCATTTCAGATATAGGTGCTGATAGGCATTACAGATATAGTCGCCGATTGGCATTTTAAAATAGGTGCCGATAGGCATTTCAGATATAGAAGCCGATAGGCATTTCAAATATAAGTGCCGATAGGCATTCCAGATATGGTTGAAGATAGGCATTACAAATATAGGTGCTGATAGGCATTTCAGATGTAGTTTCCGATAGGCATTTCAAAAATAGGTGCCGATAGGCATTTCAGATATAGGTGCCGATAGGCATTTCAGATATAGTTGCCGATTGGCATTTTAAAAATAGGTGTCGATAGGCATTTCAGATATAGAAGCCGATAGGCATTTCAAATATAGGTGCCGATAGGCATTTCAGATATGGTTGCAGATAGGCATTTCAAATATAGGTGCTGATAGGCATTCCAGATGTAGTTTCTGATAGGCATTTCAAAAATTGGTGCCGATAGGCATTTCAGATATAGGTGCCGATAGGCATTTCAGATATAGTTACCGATTGGCATTTTAAAAATAGGTGCCGATAGGCATTTCAGATATAGAAGCCGATAGGTATTTCAAATATAGGTGTCGATAGGCATTTCAGATATGGTTGCCGATAGGCATTTCAAATATAGGTGCTGATAGGCATTTCAGATGTAGTTTCCGATAGGCATTTCAAAAATAGGTGCCGATAGGCATTTCATATATAAGTTCCGATAGGCATTTCAGATATAGTTGCCGATTGGCATTTTAAAAATAGGTGCTGATAGGCATTTCGGACATAGAAGCCGATAGGCATTTCAAATATAGGTGCCGATAGGCATTCCAGGTATAGTTGCCGATAGGCATTTCAAATATAGGTGCTGATAGGCATTTCAGATGTAGTTTCCGATAGGCATTTCAAAAATAGGTGTCGATAGGCATTTCAGATATAGAAGCCGATAGGCATTTCAAATATAGGTGCCGATAGGCATTTCAGATATGGTTGCAGATAGGCATTTCAAATATAGGTGCTGATAGGCATTCCAGATGTAGTTTCCGATAGGCATTTCAAAAATTGGTGCCGATAGGCATTTCAGATATAGGTGCCGATAGGCATTTCAGATATAGTTGCCGATTGGCATTTTAAAAATAGGTGCCGATAGGCATTTCGGACATAGAAGCCGATAGGCATTTCAAATATAGGTGCCGATAGGCATTCCAGATATGGTTGCCGATAGGCATTTCAAATATAGGTGCTGATAGGCATTTCAGATGTAGTTTCAGATAGGCATTTCAAAAATAGGTGCCGATAGGCATTTCAGATATGGAAGCCGATAGGTATTTCAAATATAGGTGCCGATAAGCATTCCAGATATGGTTGCCGATAGGCAATTCAAATATAGGTGCTGATAGGCATTTTAGATGTAGTTTCCGATAGGCATTTCAAAAATTGATGCCGATAGGCATTTCAGATATGGGTGCCGATAGGCATTTCAGATATAGTTGCCGATTGGCATTTTAAAGACAGGTACCGATAGGCATTTCAGATATAGAAGCCGATAGGTATTTCAAATATAGGTGTCGATAGTCATTTCAGATATGGTTGCCGATAGGCATTTCAAATATAGGAGCAGATAGGCATTTCAGATGTAGTTTCCGAAAGGCATTTCAAAAATAGGTGCCGATAGGCATTTCAGATATAGGTGCCGATAGGCATTTGTGATATAGTTGCCGATTGG
Organism: Venustoraphidia nigricollis; assembly: GCA_034508555.1. Lineage (NCBI taxonomy): Eukaryota > Metazoa > Arthropoda > Insecta > Raphidioptera > Raphidiidae > Venustoraphidia > Venustoraphidia nigricollis. The sequence goes on along the minus strand of JAVRKA010001153.1, from coordinate 5,737 downwards.
CATTTTTAAAATAGGTGCCGATAGGCATTTCAGATATAGAAGCCGATAGGCATTTCAAATATAGGTGCCGATAGGCATTCCAGATATGGTTGCCGATAGGCATTTCAAATATAGGTGCTGATAGGCATTTCAGATGTAGTTTTCGATAGGCATTTCAAATATTGGTGCCGATAGGCATTTCAAATATAGGTGCCGATAGGCATTTCAGATATAGTTGCCGATTGGCATTTTAAAAATAGGTGCCGATAGGCATTTCAGATATAGAAGCCGATAGGTATTTCAAATATAGGTGTCGATAGGCATTTCAGATATGGTTGCCGATAGGCATTTCAAATATTGGTGATGATAGCCATTTTAGATGTAGTTTCCGATAGGCATTTCAAAAACAGGTGCCGATAGGCATTTCAGATATAGGTGCCGATAGGCATTACAAATATAGTTGCCGATTGGCATTTTAAAAATAGGTGCCGATAGGCATTTCAGATATGTAGGCCGATAGGCATTTCAAATATAGGTGCCAATAGGCATTCCAGATATGGTTGCCGATAGGCATTTCAAATATAGGTGCTGATAGGCATTACAGATGTAGTTTCCGATAAGCATTTAAAAAATAGGTGCCGATAGGCATTTCAGATATAGGTGCCGATAGGCATTACAGATATAGTCGCCGATTGGCATTTTAAAAATAGGTGTCGATAGGCATTTCAGATATAGTTGCCGATTGGCATTTTAAAAACAGGTGCCGATAGGCATTTCAGATATAGAAGCCGATAGGTATTTCAAATATAAGTGTCGATAGGCATTTCAGATATGGTTGCCGATAGGCATTCCAAATATAGGAGCAGATAGGCAATTCAGATGTAGTTGCCGAAAGGCAATTCAAAAATAGGTGCCGATAGGCATTTCAGATATAGGTGCCGATAGGCATTTCAGATATAGTTGCCGATTGGCATTTTAAAAATAGGTGCCGATAGGCATTTCAGATATAGAAGCCGATACGTATTTCGAATATAGGTGCCGATAGGCATTCCCGATATGGTTGCCGATAGGCATTTCAAATAACGGTGCTGATAGGCATTTCAGATGTAGTATCCGATAGGCATCTCAAAAATTAGTGCCGATAAGCATTTTAGATATAGTTGCCGATTGGCATTTTAAAAATAGGTGCCGATAGGCATTTCAGATATAGAAGCCGATAGGTATTTCAAATATAGGTGTCGATAGGCATTTCCGATATGGTTGCCGATAGGCATTTAAAATATTGGTGCTGATAGGCATTTCAGATGTAGTTTCCGATAGGCATTTCAAAAATAGGTGCCGATAGGCATTTCAGATATAGGTGCCGATAGGCATTACAGATATAGTTGCCGATTGGCATTTTAAAAAAAGGTGCCGATAGGCATTTCAGATATAGAAGCCGATAGGCATTTTAAATATAGGTGCCGATAGGCATTCCAGATATGGTTGCCGATAGGCATTTCAAATATAGGTGCTGATAGGCATTTCAGATGTAGTTTCCGATAGGCATTTCAAAAATAGGTGCCGTTAGGCATTTCAGATATAGGTGCCGATAGGCATTTCAGATATAGTTGCCGATTGGCATTTTAAAAATAGGTGCCGATAGGTATTTCAGATATAGAAGCCGATAGGCATTTCAAATATAGGTGCCGATAGGCATTCCAGATATGGTTGCCGATAGGCATTAAAATTATAGGTGCTGATTGGCATTTTAGATGTAGTTTCCAATAGGCATTTCAAAAATTGGTGCCGATAGGCATTTCAGATATAGGTGCCGATAGGCATTTCAGATATAGTTGCCGATTGGCATTTTAAAAATAGGTGCCGATAGGCATTTCAGATATAGAAGCCGATAGGTATTTCAAATATAGGTGTCGATAGGCATTTCATATATGGTTGCCGTAAGGCATTTTAAATATTGGTGCTAATAGACATTTCAGATGTATTTTCCGATAGGCATTTCAAAAATAGGTTCCAATAGGCATTTCAGATATAGGTGCCGTTAGGCATTACAGATATAGTCGCCGATTGAAATTTTAAAAATAGGTGCCCATAGGCATTTCAGATATAGAAGCCGATAGGCATTTCATATATAGGTGCCGATAAGCATTCCAGATATGGTTGCCGATAGGCATTTCAAATATAGGTGCTGATAGGCATTTCAGATGTAGTTTCCGATAGACATTTCAAAAATTGGTGCCGATAGGCATTTCAGATATAGGTGCCGATAGGCATTTCAGATATAGGTGCCGATAGGCATTTCAGATATAGGTGCCGATAGGCATTTCAGATAAAGTTGCCGATTGGCATTTTAAAAATAGGTGTCGATAGGCATTTCAAATATAGAAGCCGATAGGCATTTCAAATATAGGTGCCGATAGGCATTCCAAATATGGTTGCTGATAGGCATTTCAAATATAGGTGCTAATAGGCATTCCAGATGTAGTTTCCGATATGCATTTCAAAAATTGGTGCTGATAGGCATTTCAGATATAGGTGCCGATAGGCATTTCAGATATAGTTACCGAATGGCATTTTAAAAATAGGTGCCGATAGGCATTTCAGATATAGGTGCCGATAGGCATTTCAGATATAGTTGCCGATTGGCATTTTAAAAATAGGTGCCGATAGGCATTTCAGATATAGAAGCCGATAGGCATTTCAAATATAGGTGCTGATAGGCATTCCAGATATGGTTGCCGATAGGCATTTCAAATATAGGTGCTGATAGGCATTTCAGATGTAGTTTCCGATAGGCATTTCAAAAATAGGTGCCGATAGGCATTTCAGATATAGATGCCGATAGGCATTTCAGATATAGTTGCCGATTGGCATTTTAAAAATAGGTGCCGATAGGCATTTCAGATATAGAAGCCGATAGGCATTTCATATATAGGTGCCGATAAGCATTCCAGATATGGTTGCCGATAGGCATTTCAAATATAGGTGCTGATAGGCATTTCAGATGTAGTTTCCGATAGGCATTTCAAAAATTGGTGCCGATAGGCATTTCAGATATAGGTGCCGATAGGCATTTCAGATATAGGTGCCGATAGGCATTTCAGATATAGGTGCCGATAGGCATTTCAGATATAGTTGCCGATTGGCATTTTGAAAATAGGTGTCGATAGGCATTTCAGATATAGAAGCCGATAGGCATTTCAAATATAGGTGCCGATAGGCATTCCAAATATGGTTGCTGATAGGCATTTCAAATATAGGTGCTAATAGGCATTCCAGATGTAGTTTCCGATATGCATTTCAAAAATTGGTGCTATAGGCATTTCAGATATAGGTGCCGATAGGCATTTCAGATATAGTTACCGATTGGCATTTTAAAAATAGGTGCCGATAGGCATTTCAGATATAGAAGCCGATAGGTATTTCAAATATAGGTGTCGATAGGCATTTCAGATATGGTTGCGCATAGGCATTTCAAATAAAGGTGCTGATAGGCATTTTAGATGTAGTTTCCGATAGGCATTTCAAAAATAGGTGCCGATAGGCATATCAGATATAGGTGCCGTTCGGCATTTTAGATATAGTTGCCGATTGGCATTTTAAAAATAGGTGCCCATAGGCATTTCAGATATAGAAGCCGATAGGCATTTCAAATATAGGTGCCGATAGGCATTCCAGATATGGTTGCCGATAGGCATTTCAAATATAGGTGATGATAGGCATTTTAGATGTAGTTTCCGATAGGCATTTCAAAAATTGGTGCCGATAGGATTTCAGATATAGGTGCCGATAGGCATTTCAGATATAGTTGCCGATTGGCATTTTAAAAACAGGTGCCGATAGGCATTTCAGATATAGAAGCCGATAAGTATTTCAAATATAAGTGTCGATAGGCATTTCAGATATGGTTGCCGATAGGCATTTCAAATATAGGAGCAGATAGGCATTTCAGATGTAGTTTCCGAACGGCAATTCAAAAATAGGTGCCGATAGGCATTTCAGATATTGTTGCCTATTGGCATTTTAAAAATAGGTGCTGATAGGCATTTCAGATATAGAAGCCGATAGGCATTTCAAATATAGGTGCCGATAGGCATTCCCGATATGGTTGCCGATAGGCATTTCAAATATAAGTGCTGATAGGCATTTCAGATGTAGTTTCCGATAGGCATTTCAAAAATAGGTGCCGATAGGCATTTCAGATATAGGTGCCGATAGGCATTCCAGATATGGTTGTTGATAGGCATTTCATATATAAGTGCTGATAGGCATTTCAGATGTAGTTTCCGATAGGGATTTCAAAAATAGGTGCCGATAGGCATTTCAGATATAGGTGCCGATAGGCATTACAGATATAGTTGCCGATTGGCATTTTAAAAAAAGGTGCCGATAGGCATTTCAGATATAGAAGCCGATAGGCATTTCAAATATAGGTGCCGATAGGCATTCCAGATATGGTTGCTGATAGGCATTTCAAATGTAGGTGCTGATAGGCATTTCAGATGTAGTTTCCGATAGGCATTTCAAAAATCGGTGCCGATAGGCATTTCAGATATAGGTGCCGTTAGGCATTTCAGATATAGTTGCCGATTGGCATTTCAAAAATAGGTGCCGATAGGCATTTCAGATATAGAAGCCGATAGGCATTTCAAATATAGGTGCCGATAGGCATTCCAGATATGGTTGCCGATAGGCATTAAAATTATAGGTGCTGATAGGCATTTCAGATGTAGTTTCCAATAGGCATTTCAAAAATTGGTGCCGATAGGCATTTCAGATATAGTTGCCGATTGGCATTTTAAAAATAGGTGCCGATAGGCATTTCAGATATAGAAGCCGATAGGTATTTCAAATATAGGTGTCGATAGGCATTTTAGATATGGTTGCCGTAAGGCATTTCAAATATTGGTGCTGATAGGCATTTCAGATGTATTTTCCGATAGGCATTTCAAAAATAGATGACGATAGGCATTTCAGATATAGGTGCCGTTAGGCATTACAGATATAGTCGCCGATTGAAATTTTAAAAATAGGTGCCGATAGGCATTTCAGATATAGAAGCCGATAGGCATTTCAAATATAGGTGCCGATAGGCATTCCAGATATGGTTGCCGATAGGCATTTCAAATATATATGCTGATAGGCATTTCAGATGTAGTTTCCGATAGGCATTTCAAAAATAGGTGCCGATAGGCATTTCAGATATAAGTGCCGATAGGCATTTCAGATATAGTTGCCGATTGGCATTTAAAAATAGGTGCCGATAGGCATTTCAGATATAGAAGCCGATAGGCATTTCAAAAATAGGTGCCGATAGGCATTCCAGATATGGTTGCCGATAGGCATTTCAAATATAGGTGCTGATAGGCATTTCAGATGTAGTTTCCGATAGGCATTCCAAAAATAGGTGCCGATAGGCATTTCAGATATAGTTGCCGATTGGCATTTTAAAAATAGGTGCCGATAGGCATTTCAGATATAGAAGCCGATAGGCATTTCAAATATAGGTGCCGATAAGCATTCCAGATATGGTTGCCGATAGGCATTTCAAATATAGGTGCTGATAGGCATTTCAGATGTAGTTTCCGATAGGCATTTTTAAAATTGGTGCCGATAAGCATTTCAGATATAGGTGCCGATAGGCATTTCAGATATAGGTGCCGATAGGCATTTCAGATATAGGTGCCGATAGGCATTTCAGATATAGTTGCCGATTGGCATTTTAAAAATAGGTGTCGATAGGCATTTCAGATATAGA
>JAVRKA010001152.1:0-24126 GCA_034508555.1 Venustoraphidia nigricollis | reverse complement strand
ACATTGTGGGGTGTGTCTAACTGATAATCGACGCACCATGACTCTTACTGGTAAGGAAACGCTGAAACATCTTGCTGATTCTCACCCGGCGTACCAGGTGTTGTGGAAGTGTAATAATAATAATAATAATAATAATAATAATAATAATAAAGGTTTCATTCTATGAAGCCATACCATACAGCGTAGAACAAGTCAGGTACAATATTACATGAGTACAATTATTTAAGGAAGTAATGGACAAATTGTGCAATTCGTGCACTAAAACTTTCGCCAAACTGCACGGTGTTGAGGTTCACTTGTCAAAGTGCAAGGGGGAAAGGTTACCAGTGACCGCAGGTACGATCAAGTGCTTGGCTTGTACCAGATTATTTCCCTCTATTCGCAGTAGAAGCCTTCATGAGCGAGTGGCGCATCCGGTCCTCAGAAATGAGGCCCGCACGGCTCCCCCCGTGAAGGAGGGACCTCGCCGGCCTATTGGGCGCAGGGCGTCCATATGGTCTGATGACGAAATTTCCTTACTTCTTCGATTAGACGCTGAAATCACGGACAAATTTAAAAACAAAGCTCTTGCAGTCCACTTTCCCAGCAAGACCCTTACGCAGATTAGCGACAAGAGACGTTGCTTGGGTCTGATAGGTAGTACACGGACTGCCTTAGTTGCAGAAGCAACTGACGTTCGAGGGGAAGCTGAGTCATCTGATTCAGACTCCTCGGACGAGTCATCTTCAGATGACTCGTTGGTTGCACCCGGCTTGCCGGATCTACAGGATCACGTTCTTTGGAGAAAGTAGTGACCCAGTTCTTCTGGGTTTGTTTGAGGACTCATATGCTGTCAGGACGGCCCAGCTTGGTGCGCGAGGTTTAGGACTTGACTGGCCTGTTACGGGCAGACAAGTTCTGAACAAACGTGTCAAGCTTTAGCGTGCTGAATTGACGAATTGGAAGAATCTTCATTCCCAGGGATCAGGAGCGGAGTATTTTGTTGACGACACCATCTCCAATGCCTGGCTTCATGATCCGAGCTTCCTCAAGCCGGGACGATATATCGATGCCATTCGGATGCGTACCAACACCTTCGGCGTTAGAGCAGTTCTGAAGCGTGCCAAAGCTGATGGCCCTGTGGATTGCCGAAGATGTGGTGAGGGACCCGAGACGCTTGGCCACGTACTCGGTAAATGTCCGCATTCGAAACCTAAAATCATTAGGCGTCACGACCAAATCGTGAATTTTATAATGTCGAGGATTCAGGTCAAGAAACCTCATGCGTCTGTACTAAAAGAGGCGTCTTTCAAAGCCAATACTGGGCTGCTAAAACCTGACCTGGTTGTAAAAGACCGGGACAGGACTCTCATAGCCGACGTTACTGTCCGCTTTGAGAGTACCGGCAGTCTGGAACGGGCCGCGGAGGAAAAGTCTTCTAAGTACAGACCATTGATCGATAAAATGCATGGTATTTTGGGGACTTCGGATGGTTCGGTCCTCCCCATCGTGGTAGGCGCAAGAGGCGCTCTACCCAAGTCAACGCTCAGCGCTTTGAGCACGCTGGGAGTTTCTGATAAGTCTGACTGTTTAACCATTTCTTTGATGGCTCTCCGGTCGTCGATCGAGATCGCTTGCAGTTTCCTCGATGACTAGGGGTTGTTGAAGGGTGGCATCTTCAACGGACTTTTTGTTTTTGTTAACCGTACGTACGCTCTTTTGGTACGTATCAGTCAAACTTACCCATTATTGGGTAGCGAAGCGTCCTATGTGTATGACGAGCTTTGGACCTCGGTATTTCCGGGGGAAGTGCACGCTGCCCTTCTGGCAGCTGTGTAGTGCATAGCCAAATGCCTCGTCATCTAATTAGTGACGCGCATGAATGGATTAACGAGATTCCCGCTGTCCCTATTTACTATCTAGCGAAACCACTGCCGAGGGAACGGACTTGGGAAAATTAGCGGGGAAAGAAGACCCTGTTGAGCTTGACTCTAGTCTGGCACTGTAAGAAGACATGAGAGGTGTAGCATAAGTGTAGCATAAAGTCATAATCACCTTTAAATAATTAGAAAAAATGTTCAAATTCAAACACACAAGATCTCCGGCTAGCTAAATGAGCGGTGCTGTGTCGTGGTTTGAAATATTGTGAGCCGATATAGAATTTGGTTTCCAAAAAAAAATATAATAATAATAAACAAAGCAGACATAAATACCACATACCACACGAAAATTAAAACAAAATAACAAACACAATTTAAGTAGAAGTAAAAAAACTTCATTTATCACCCCAAAATAACAAAAGAATTACTACAATAGTTGACAAAAAAAATCAGAAATATAATCACCGCCCAAATGATTAAAAATGAACGCCATAACCACTTAACGCTCTGATCAAAGATCAGCCTCTAGGTCTAACGAGGTACATAATTACTGCAGCAATCTCTGTATCCCAGAATGTAAGAAATTATAAATTGTATTCAGCAAGGGAAAATAAAATACTAGACATAATATGACAAAGAGACACAATTGCACAAGGTCCTTATGAAAAAATATCAATGAGAAACTCCCCAATCGTTTAAAGTTTAAACGATTGCGAAGGTGGTACGTCAATAATAAAAGTAAAACGCCATTCTACTAACAACAACTAAAACAGGCAAGAATAGCAATAACCTATGTCCTAGACAACAAGAATAAAATTCAATATCCAAAAAATTATCGCCATTCAAGCGACCAACAATTGACTATCGTCACAAAATAACTCCAAAGCAACAATCAAATCAACAATAGCTGTCCCAAGCAGTCTTCAACAATCGATTTTGTTGCCGCATCAAAATTAACGGTCACACATTTATCGCGTTAGCGGTGCACTTTCAAAATCGCGAGCTAAATGACAAACGCCTACTCTCTCTCACACACGATGGGAGCGATGACTGCCTCTTTGTCGGTCAAATCATACGCCAAATGTTGCCAAGAAAATCGTGTCTATTGCTTGTTTGTCAAATTCACACTATAAAAATACCAAAAAATTCATATAGGCTCGAAACTATTTATAATTTCGGGGTAACAAAAATTCAGTGATATGGTAGGTAGTACTGACTCTGTAATTTAGGATTTATTAAGACTGTACGAAATAAATTTAAAAAAATAATTTTGATTCTACTCTATCCTCTATTCCACGTTATTACGGTAGGTCAAGATACTCGGCGAGACGCAGAAATAATTGCCTTGGCATGAACTGAGAACATTTATAAATCTTTATAATTCGTATATTTTATTAGTTTTAACACTATCACAATGAATTTTATATCTGGTTAATTTTTTCGAATATTTGTTTACTATATTATATGGTTACAAGAATTATGTTTAAATTTGTCATATTACTCATATTATTACATATTCTTCGTCTATCAAACCAAAATTATTATTTTTGTTGGTTCTGTTTTACAAAATTAGGCGTCAAATTTATTTTTTTATAATGTTTAATAATGCATATTAGTATTTATTAGGCAGTGCAAGTTTAACACAAATATAACAATTATTCGAGGTTTCGATCTAATAAAAAAGTCTATTTGAAATCAACTTTGCTAATAGACACAGGTTCTCAAACAATCCAAATGTCATATCCAGGCCAACAGTTCGGGAATAAGTAATTTTTATTTTTCTTTCACGCCAGAAAAATAGGACACATTATATTAAAAATTCGGCAGTAACGAAAACAAAAATATCTCCAAATTTATTCTGAACTTGGAAACAGATTTCCAGTTAAAGAAGAAAAAATGTATCATGCCGTCAAAAACTTTGATTTTAACACATTGATCAACAATATATACATTTAATTTCACTTAATTGTGTTCCTTTTAAGCCCCTATCAATTGTTAATTGGATAGAATGTTATTGTTTGTTCTTTTAGTCCCCGCGCAATTTTTGTCATTGTTTAATTACACAAGTTTCTTTAACGAACTGACACCACAATCTTTACAGTTTTCAGATGAATTATTCATGTTATTTTTTTCACTTTTATATTAACGATATTAACTTGTAAAGAAGTACGGTTAGATCTGAAACACAAAAATCTCAGTCATAATTGTTTAAATACACATATTTGTTTTACAAATCAGCATCACAGTTTTTACAGTTTTCAAATGAATTATTCATATTTTTTAATTTTTGAATTATATTTATAATACTAACTTCTACAGAAGCGTTATCAAGCATTTTCGAATTTTTACTTGCTAGAACGGTAGCACACGCCGCAATTCTTTGGGATGTATGCAGATATTATAAATTATTTTTGCTTATAGATTTTTTAAATTTTTAATGTCCTTTCGCACTGTTTTTAATTGCAGATATAAATCACAATTTAAATATCAACGATTTACTTTTTGTGAGTAAATGAAATAACTGTAGCCACATACTTATTAAACTACGACGTATTCACCTATACATAGGCAGAATAAAATGCGTATCATGATTAAACTAAAAGTCTGAAGAAGCACTTAAACACTACAATATTTAGAATTATACTTAATATTGTACAATATAAATCGTTTGCTTGGAAAATATTATATTCAACAATTTATACAATAAATTCCTACGTTCATTGAGCTTTCAGATTTTAGACATTATAGTCTCTTTATCATTGTTTAATTACACAAGTTTCTTTAACGAACTGACACCACAATTTTTACTGTTTTCGTATGAATTGGTCATGTTATATTTTTCAATTTTATATTAACAATAATAACTTGTAAAGAAGGACAGTAAGATCTTAAACACAAAAATCTCAGTTATAATTGTTTAAATACACATGTTTCTTTTAGCATCACAGTTTTTACAGTTTTCGAATAATTTACTCATATCTTTTAATTTTAAAATTATATTTATAATACTAACTTCTACAGAAGCGTTGTCAAGCAATTTTGAATTTTTACATGCTAGAACGGTAGCACACGTTTCAATGCATTGGCTGATACGTATGCAGCTGTTATGAATTATTCTTGCTTATACATTTTTTAAATTTCTAATGTCTTTTCGCACTGTTTTTTAATTGCAGATACAAATCATAATTTAAATATCAACTGTTTATTTTTATATGTAAATGAATCTAATAAAAAGAGTCTGTAATCAAATTTGTTAATAGACACAGGTTTTTAAACAATCCAAATGTCATATCCATGCCAATAGTTCGGAAATACGTAATTTTTACTTTTCTTACACGTCAGAAATATAGAACGCATTATATTAAAAATTCGGCAGTAAGTTTAGATAACGAAAACAAAAATATCTCCAAATTTATTCTGAACTTGGAAACAGATTTCCAGTTAAAGAGGAAAAAATGTATCATGTCAAAAACTATGATTTTAATACATTGGTCAACAATACATACATTTAATTTCACTTAATCGTGTTTCTTTCAAACCTCTATCAATTGTTATTTGGATAGAATGTTACCTATTGTTTGTTCTTTTAGTCCTCGCGCAATTTTGATCATTGTTTAATTTCAGAAGTTTCTTTAATGAACTGGCACCACAATTTTACAGTATTGAGATGAAATGGTCATATAATTTTTTCACTTTTAAATTTTATTAACAATATTGACTTGTAAAGAAGTACAGTTAGATCTTAATCATAAAAGTCTTTATTATAATTGCTTAAATACACATGTTTCTTTTACAAATCAGCATCACAGTTTTTACACTTTTCAAAAATTAATTGTCCACATTTTCTAATTTTTAAATTATTATATTTACAATACTAACTTCTACAGAAACACTGTTTGCAGTTTCGAATTTTTACTTCCTAGAACGGTAGCACACGCTGCAATTCTTTGGGTTGTATGCAGCTATTATGAATTATTCTTGCTTATAGATTTTTTAAATTTCTAATCTCCTTTCGCACTGTTTTTTTTACAGATATAAATTATAATTTAAATATCAACGATTTACTTTTATAAGTAAATGAAATAACTATAACCATGCACTTATTAAATTACGTCGTATTCACCTAGACACCTACACATGGTTAAACAGTAAACTATAGATCTGAAAAAGCACGCCGTGAAACGCTTGCTCTCTCGTACACGCGATAGATGCAATAGCTGCCCCTTCGTCGGCCAAACGCTACACATGAATGTTACCAAGCAAATCGTGTTTTTTAACTTGTTCGTCAAAATTGACACTACTAAATACATTTATTTGGAACAATGCACATAGGCTCGAAAAATTATTTTAATTTAGGGGCTACTGAAGAAACTGGTACACTACATACTTATTAAACTACGTCATATTTACTTATAAATATATAAACTGCAGGTCTAAAGAGGCTCTTGCAATACATTTAATATTGAAAAATATTATCGTTTGTTTGTAGAATATATTGAATGTTTTCAGTTTGTATAAATAAATTATAATAGAAAATTCAGTCAATGAAAAGCGGTTTGAAAGATAATATTGCGTAATATTTTAATAATTGTTACATTTCGCACAATATCGCCGATTTCTAGTTGGTAACACGAATTTTTAAACTGAATCAATTATTGCCTAGTGAGAATTTAAAGAAAATGAACGCTGGGTATTTAATTTGTCACATTTATGGCTTTCCACCCGTATTTGTGTTCGTGAGTTTTAAATTTTTAAAAGCAAATTGATCGTATTAAAAACTTCGCGATCCTTAAATTATTACTGTTTCTCACCGGTAAATGAACATTCAAATTACATCAATAAAATATGCTAAATTATAGTATCACCTCTTTTATAATGTAAGTAGACTAGACAGGAAGTGAGGTATAAGATAACAATTTAGTATTTCCTCTCTTTAATGATCAACGTTTCGGCAACGATTTGTGCCTTCCTCAGGATCTACAAAAATGTACAATAATATAGATTAAATGTTAAAAAATCAAATATGCTAAAAGATTATGAGCTAGTTTAAACTATGTTGTTAAAACAATATATTTTAAATTTTATTTTTTTTTAAATGTTTTTTAAGCTTCTTACCTTAAAATAGCAAAAACCGTTAAGTTATAAAATAATTCATTGTATACACAATTTCGTACTAACATAACTAATTATGGTCTATGGTTTTTTTTTATATGGATAATATATTATTTATTAAAAAAAAAATTTAAAATTTTTAAAAATGTCCTTATTGTTTAAAATTTGTTATAATATAGTAATTTCTAATTAGTTTAATGGTATTTTTTTTCCTCCGTTTCCCTTTTTTTGTCTTTTATATAACGAGATTACAAAATTATTCAATCATTAAGTTACATTGATAAAAATAGTTAATTTAATGTATGTTTACATTGGTCATCTTCTCAAAATGTTATCATAAATATTACTATGTTTTTCTATATCAGTTTTTTTATTTATAGCATTTTTTTCAGTTTTTATATAGAACATTTCCAAGAAAAGCCTTTTTGTTAAATTTTGTTGTTGATGTAAAATTGTTACATTTTCAAAGTCAAAAGAATGAGTTTTATCTATAGTATGTTGTACCAAACTTGTTTTTTCCGTTTTATTAATGCCATATAATTGTTTATATTTAATAGCTTTTTTGACGTCGTAATTATGATTATAAATTCTATTTTTTAAATTTTGGGAACTTTGACCAATATAGACACCTTCACAATTTTTACATTGAATTTTATAGATTGCATATTGTGTTTTATCAAAATTAGTAATGGTTTGTTTAATTTTAGAATAAAAATGTTATATATTATGTTAGTCCGCTTAAACGCTATTTTTTTATTTTTTGACATTTTAAATAATTTTGCAATATTTTCTGATAAACATTTTATGTATTTTAGTGAGCAGAAATTTATATCTTTGTCATCGTTTTTAGTTATGTTATGCTTATTATTTATACTTATTATTTCATTATCTAAATTTCCCATAATTTTCGATGTCATACCTTTTGGATAACCATTATTTAGTAATAAGTTTGTAATTTTTATTCTATTTTCATTGTGAAATTCTAAACTACTTAACTGTTGTGCTCTAAAATAAATATTTTTAATTATGTTAAGTTTATGTATAAATGGGCTCTCAGATGTAAAATTTAAGTATCTACCGGAAGCTGTTGGTTTTCGGTACCATTTTGTTTTAATCCTTCCATCAACATCATGCAAAATGTTGACATCTAGAAACGATATACTATTATTTTTTTCTATTTCAATTGTGAATTTAAGTTTTTTGTGGAAATTTGAAAATTGATTTGCAATTGTGTTTACATATTTATTTGGAATAACTGTTAATATATCATCAATATATCTTTCGAAGAATATGGGCTTCTAGGATAAACTATTAATAAACTATTATTTTGTAATTCTGACATTAGTAAATTGGCACAAATACATGATAAAGGGTTTCCCATTGGTACACCAAAAACTTGTTCATAGAAGATGTTATTATATACAAAATATGTTGTGTTAAGGCAAAATTTAAATAATGTAATAAAGTATTCTTTCTTAATTGTAGTATGGTTTTCGATAAAACTCCATCTATTATTTATAATAGAAATAACCAAATCTGTGTTAATATTTGTAAATAAGTTTATAACATCTAATGAACAAACCTTATGTTCTTTCGGTATAGTAACGTTTTTAATAAAATCAACAAATGTAAAAGAATTAACAACATGATAATCATCTTTGTTAAAAGCGTAGTCCATCAAATTACATAGATTGTGAGAAAATAGTGCAGATGGCGTGACACGAGGCGATGGGAGATGCGCCATAATTTGAAACATAGGTTTTCCATCATAACGAATACACTTTACACACTTGTGGATGTGACTCTTCACTAAACGTCTTGCGTTCAATATCCAATAGTTTTGCAGCAAAGTAGTCATGACTAACCGTATTCCACCATGATTTGTACGTTGGGGTTACCTCGGCGATAATTAGTTCAGCAATTCTTCCCATCGGAAGTATTATGGGATGTTTTTCGTCATAAAGGATGTTTGCTTTGTCAATTCGTCCACCAACACGTAAAACGCCATGTTCGTCAATGATTGGGTGTAATTTGACTAATTTGTCTTGACGTGATAATTCCTGATTACGTTGCAGGATCTTAACTGGTCGATCAAGAGCTTCCTTTTGAGCTTGTTTAATCCAATATATTTTCGCAATCGCTATGAGCTCACTGAACGAGCGTTTCTCGTTTAGATTTCGTACATTCAACCATTTCAGACAATAGACTGTTATTCGCAGAATTTTTCTCCATGAAGAATTTAAATGGTGCAAATTAAAAATTTCACGTGGGATGACATCTATCTGATCTCGTTGTTTTGAAGCCAAACATCCAATAATCTCCTGGTTTTCATCCTTAGCATCTTGTAACAACTCCGCATTTTTTGTGCTTAATCGCTAGAGGCCACTTACTTGGTTTGTCCTTGAGCCATTGAGGACCCGTCCACCAAAGAGGGTGGTTGTTAAGATCTTCCGGGGAAATACCTCGAGAAGCACAATCAGCCGGGTTTGATGTTGTGGGTACGTGATGCCATGCAGCGGTTGAAATGCGTGTTTGGATGTCCGATACACGGTTTGCGACAAATGTTGGCCACTGTGAAGCATGTTTCTTTAACCATGCCAATACAATCTCTGAGTCCGACCACGTATGGACTGGAACAGAAGTCAGCTCTAAGACTTTTTGGACTCGTTCAATGACTTGAGCCAATAGATGAGCCGCACACAATTCCAGTTTTGCAATAGTTTGATGTTTAACTGGAGCAACTTTGGCTTTACCCACGATGAGGCTGATTTTTATCTCATTATTCGATTCTTCTACTCGTAAATAAACAGCAGCTGCATAAGCTTGCTTAGACGCATCGCAGAATCCATGTAGCTCTAAGCCTTTGGAGTCCGGTTTCCAATTTATGTATCTTGGCACATTGATTTGACGAAGTTCAGTCAATTGACTGTGGAACTTTTTTCAGCGAGTCTGCATCTCGTCGGGGATCTCATCATCCCAATCCAGACGTAGCAACCATAGTTATTGTATAAAAATTTTAGCTACGATTGTCACAGGAGCTAGCTAGCCAGCTGGATCAAAAATTCTCGCGATTGTTGATAGAATTTCGCGTTTTGTGGAACCTTTTGCGCTTTGTAGTGAGACTGAGAATCTGAATGCGTCACATTTCATATCCCACCTAATCCCAAGCACCTTTACTGATTCGTCTTGATTGATAGGAGAGACCAGTTTGCTGGCGAGTAGTTCCTTTGGTATATTTTTTAGTACTTCGGGATGATTTGAAGACCACTTCCTAAGATTAAATTGACCCGCTGATAATAGCTGCCGGAGTTCTCTTTACAGTTCGACAGCAGCCGTAATAGTCGGTGCGCCAGTTAATAAATCATGCACGTAAAAATCGCGATTCAAGATTTGAGCAGCGTTAGGAAAATTCTTCATTTCGTCTTCTGATAACTGTTTCAAAACGCGATTTGCCAAAAACGGAGCCGGAGCTGTGCCATAAGTGACGGTGTTCAAATCGTATGAATTAATCTGTTTCGATTTAGGATTCAACCACAGAATACGTTGAAGATGTCTTTCTTCTGGTGACACGAGAATTTGTCGAAACATTTTCTCAATATCTGCGCGCAATGCGACTTTATGCTTTCTCCACTTCAGCATGACATCGAGTAGGTCAGGTAGTAATTGTGGACCAACATAAAGGTGGTCATTTAAAGTGGTTCCATTTGTGGTACGGCTTGACGCGTTGAATACTACTCGCAGCGGTGAAGTAGTACTGTCTTCGCGAAGCACTGCATGGTGTGGTAGATAAACGGGTTTTTGATTTGTTTCTTCCATTCTTGGAGATAATGTCATGTGTTCCAGATCCAGATATTCTTGAAGGAACTTATCATACTCGCTTTGGTACAGAGGGTTGGTTTTAAATCGATTTACTTGCCGTTCCAGACATTTTTTTGCGATTGTATATGAATTTCCCATATTCAATGGCAGTGGATTTTTAAATGGAAGATGCACAACGTATCTGCCATCTTCTTTGCGATAATGAGTTTCGCGAAATTGTTTCTCACAATTTTCATCTTGTGGAGTTAACTTGATACACGGTGTAATGTCATCAAGTTCCCAAAACCGTTGTAATAACGTGTCGATCGGTTCTTGAGTGACACAGTGATGAACTGATGTCTTTGTTGTTTCGTCCTTTGTTGATGTCAAATTCTGCGGTCCAGATACTACCCATCCAAATATTGTTTCTTGCGCCATGGGTGTGCTGATTGAACCTTTTCGTACACCTTCAAGAACTATGGCCGAATAAAGATCAGCACCGATAATTACATCAATGTTTCGTTTGTCACCAACGGCAGTGTCAGCAAATTTAAGTCCACGTAAATGTTTCCAACTAGTTGTTGTGGTTTGTGCCGGTCGAGTGTATGATGTTAATTTTGGCAATACGTGAGCAATAATTGGCAATGAAGGTTCAGTTTTTTCACACGACTCAATAGCACATGAGATTGCGTACTTGCAATATGCAGCCTTTTCGCCACCAACTCCCGTAATAGACAAATTGACCTTGACCTTGGGCGCTCGCAAAGCTCGAGCAATGGAGTCACTAACAAATGATAGCTCCGAGCCTGGGTCGATTAGAGCTCTCACAATCGCGTGTCTGCTATCAACAGTACGTAAACGGACAAGCGCAGTCGCTAACAGTACAGATGACTCTCTCCTGGTGAATGGGTTTGCTTGACATGCAGTTACTTCGTCTTCTGCCGAGTTTTCTTCGCTGGAAGTTTCATCGCCAGAGATTTCTTCCTCGGTTGACTCACTATTATTTGGATTAACCGCGATTCGAGCGACGTTATCCTCTAATTTTCTTCTTGTTGATTTTGCAATGAATGAACAAATCATGGTGTAGTGCTTCTTTTTACACGTTCGGCAACGTCCTTTATTGTCACAATCTTTGACTCCATGATTGCTTCGAAAACAATTATAACATAAATTTCTTGTTTTGACAAATTCTCGTCTGTCTTTGATAGATAATGAGTTAAATGATGGACATGAATTTAACGAATGATTTGACGTACAAAGAGGGCATACGACCTTGGCATCCTGAGTGACATGATAAGTTTTAGCAGGTCGTTTGACTAGTGAGCTTGAACTTGTCGCGCTGATTGGCATACGCGACATCCGCTTGGCTCGCTCTTCTAAGAATGTCTTTATTTCATCAAACACCGGGAATGTTGTAATAGTGCTGACGTGAAGTTCAAAATGTTTTCTCGTTTCGACGTCCATTTTGTTGACTGTGAGAAAAACCAGCAAATCACTCCAATGCGAAACGTTTCTTCCTAGATTTTTCAATGATTCGCAAACTCGTGTTGTTTGGTCAAATAATCTTCGAACTTCTTCATGAGATTCATTTTTTATTCTCTTTACACTGAAAAGCGTCTTCAGATGAGCCCATACGAGTCCACATTCGTCCTCGTATCGATCCTGCAAGATGTGCCAAGCTGTGTTGTAATTCGTTTCAGTAATTTGAAGGTTTTCAATCAATGCAAATGCCTCTCCTTCTAGGCTCGAACGCAAGAAATGGAATTTTTGAACAGTAGGCATTCTTTCATTGTGTACAAGAGATACATACAGTTCCTTATAATTATTCCATTTTGTGAAGTCACCGTCGAATTTTGGTTGTTTGAGCTTCTCAAGTTTGAACCACGAATTGTTTGAAGAAATGTGTGTGTCATTCTGAATAGTTGGACAATCTGGGGTTAACGTGTCAATTAAATCCGTTAAATTGGCGCGCATTTCAATATAGCGATTGTATGCCGAAAAATACGAACCTCCAATAATGAATCGATTATTTAAATCTTCTTCACCCACAAGTTGATATATTTGTCTATCCAAAATTCTTTGTTCTTGTGCAATGATGTCTAGTTGCTGTAAAAGAGCGTTTGTTCTGGACACAGTTCTTTCTTGTGGTGGTCGTTTAACAAATGAGTCATATAAAGCATCAGCAAGCTTTATTTTTCTTTGTAAAAACCGTAGAGTTTCATTGAACGTGTCATCAGCGTTGATGAGAGAATCAACAGTGAACGGTGGATTTTGAACAGACATTTTGTTTATTTTTGTAGAGTTTACTTTTGATGATTTTCTTGGATTCGCTGTCCCAAAGTCTATATGCCTTTGATTCATCAGAATACCCAACGAAAATGCATTCTTTGGATTTAGCTTTAAATTTATTTCTTCCAGGCGTTTTGTCCAGGGCGTATGCTTTACAGCCAAAAATTTTTAAATGTGATACATTTGGCTTCCTGTTAGACCAAACTTCATACGGCGTAGTACTGACAAGACTTTTTGTAGGACATCTGTTTCGTAAATAAGCAGCAGTTGAGATTGCTTCTGCCCAAAAACTAACTTTCATATCGGATTGTATTAGCATGCATCTTGCCATTTCTACTAAAGTTCGGTTCATGCGCTCTGCAACCCCGTTTTGCTGTGGAGTGTACGCCACGGTCCGTTGCCGTTGTATTCCCCAAGTTTCAAGCTCCTTATTGAAATCTTCCGCACAGTACTCCAGGCCATTATCCGTTCTGAGAACTTTTATTTTTCGTTCATTCAAATTTTCTACTAAGGCCTTATACTTTTTAAAAGCTTCCTTGACTTCAGATTTCGATTTCAGAAAATATACTTGTACCCATCTTGATTTATCGTCAATAAAGGTTGCGAAATAGCGCGCTCCACCAATGGATTGAAATTCTCATAGGTCCACATACATCCGAATGGATTAGATCCAGTATATTTTTTGCTCTATTTTTAGATAGTTTAAATGGCACTACAGTTTGCTTCCCCTTGATGCAAACATCACAGATCGATAGCTTTTCATTTGAGTTCATCGTAATGCCGGTTACCATTGATTTTGATATTAAAGCTTTCATGTCAGCTTCGTTCAGGTGCCCATAACGCCAGTGCCAACACTCCAGCTGTCCCATCTCATCTTTTGCTGTCGATGCAATTTCTTGAGTCGGCTTAATAAAATATAAATCATTATTTCTTGATGCTACAGCTATTGTTTTCTTTTGTTTATTTTTAATTATAGCTTGCTCTTCTGTGAATATGACTTCCTTTCCGCGAGTTACAGCCTTCGAGATAGACAGCAGATTTGTCTTTAAATTTGGTACGTACAATGTATTTTCAAGTCTTATTGTTCCAACATTGCCTCCGTTTGACACAGTAAGACGAACGGTTCCAATTCCCCCAACGTCTGTAGTTTCATCGATCGCTAGTCTTACTTTTTGATTTGCCACTGGTTTCAGTACTGAAAATTTGTTTTTATCATTGCACATGTGAGATGTGGCCCCACTATCAATACACCACTCGTTTTTCAGCATGCTCGTCGTATTCAGTGCGTCAGCAACTGATGCATTGTGTGCAATTTTCTGAACGTAGGCAAACATTGCTTCCTCCTCGGTATTACAGGCTTTATGTCTTTTATCTGCTGCCTTTTTCCAGCAATTTGCAGCCTTATGACCCGGTTTTTGACAGTAGTTACACTTATAAGACTTCCTATTGACAGTGGAATTATCATTGGTGCTCGTACTTGACTGTTCTTTTTCAGTTTCAGACTTTACATTTCCTTGATTACTACGTGAATTTCTTTTAAATTTTGCGATGAATGCTTCCTGAGTCTCTTGTTCCTTTCTCATTCCTCTTCTAGCTTCAGCTTCTTCCAAAAGTTTGATTTTTAGAGCTTCCGGTGTAGGTAATGTGTCGCGTGTTTCTATTGCACACCGAAAGTTTTCGTAGCTTCCAGGAAAAGAATTGCCAAGAGATCTTCTGCGACGTCTATTTTTATTTCAGCTAGCTTGTCAACAGTCGTAAAAAAGGTATTTAAATGCTCAACCACGTCACCGTTTTCACTCATCTTTGTAAACAATAATTGTTTCAGAAGTGTTGCTTTTTTTGCCGGTCCCTTTGGCTGATAAATATCTTCTAATTTCATCCAGACTTCATGAGCTGTTTTGCAATGACGTACGTGACAAAGTTCTGAAGGATTCATTGCTAACACTATATCAGCTTTTGCCTTTTTATCAGACAAAGTCCATGTTAGCGCGTCAGCTGCATTCTCTGGTTTTATGGCAGTACCGTCTGCATATTGCCAATTGTTGTTTTTAACAAGAATTGCCTCCATATGTATTCGCCACGTGTCGTAATTGTCTTTAGAAAGTTTTTCTATCATGACGCTTAATCCAGAAGCCATCGTTAAATACTTGATAATATTCAATATTATTTATAAATTCACTATAATCACAGGCACAACCTGGGCCCATAACCCTTGTAGAGTTTAATTAAATAAAAAAATATTTTATGTTAACTATTTGAGTTTCAAACAGCAAGTATCTATTGTACAAAAAAAATAATAATTTTAACAGAATCAGTTTATATAATATTTTTTAACTTTTAAAATAATTATTATGACATTAATAAAAATTATATAATAAATTAAATACAATTCTTATATTAACAAAAATACATTTTAATAATAATAAACGAAAAAAATTATGCGGCGATATTTTAACCAACAATTTTTGACACGATCACTTTTACTTATAATTTGATGTCTATTTTATAGTTGAAATAAATTTTAATTTCGCCAAAGTACTATTTATTTACAGTTACTTGATCACTGAAGCAGCACAACGTCCAGGGTGCTCAACAATGCTCCAGTATAGATCCCAACACTTCACAATTTTATTGATTATACGAGTAACTATAAAACCAATTAAGCAGAATTAAATTGGCTGACAACAAGTATGTTTTTCTTGTTTAAGATAGGAACGTGGTTTTACGTTCTATCGTTTGTGTTTAAACTTTGTTTATATGTATTCACATTTAGTGAATTTTTTACCGTTTGATTTTAGCAACACAGTATAAATTCCACGTAATATTATATCCGGTTCGAATGGACCATGTTCAGAATCGCTTTAGGTTCTGATAATTTTATTTGTATTTTAAACAATTTTCGTTATTACATTTTTATATATTGACAAAAACTGAAAAACTTTTATTATTCTGTTTTTTATATTCATGGCTACTAATCCGACTTATTTGTTTTTCTAATTCATGGCTGTCGCAATTTCCAACACAAATAAAAACATAACACAAAATATACAAACCATACATACAGACAACTCCACCATAAATGCAGATACAGACCCAACGACTGCTGCCAACGCATTTAATGACCATTTCTCCAGCATAGGAAACAGACTAGCGACACAACTAATCGAAAAACTACAGACGACTGAAGAAGACTTAGCTGACATGATAACACCTTCCCGTAATCTAACTAATTCATTGTTCCTTACACCTGTCACCGTTGGGGAAATTGTCAAAATCATTAACGACTTACAGACGAGTAGTGCACCTGGTCCAGACATGTTACGACCCGACTTGCTTAAAAAAACTAAAAATTATATTGCCCACCCACTAGCATACATAATAAATTGAAGTATTGAAACTGGCGTAGTACCTGATCATTTTAAAGAATCAATCATCTGCCCTATATACAAATCTGGAGACAAGACTGACGTAACGAACTATAGACCAATTTCTCTTTTAAATACAACGACCAAAATTCTAGAAAAAGCTATCAAAAAAAGACTTATACAATACTTAGACAAACACAACATATTATCAAGTAACCAATTTGGGTTTAGACACGGACAAGGGACTAAACTAAACTTAAAAGTTTTGACAATTTTCCTAGATCTGGCTAAAGCCTTCGACACAGTGTCTCACAAAATACTAATTAAAAAGCTGTTTAACATGGGTATTCGTGGCATGGCTCTGGATTGGTTTAACAGCTACCTCTCGGGGAGAAAACAAATCACATCTGTGAATAAAACATTGAGCAAAACTCAACCGATTAGATACGGTTTTCCACAGGGTGCGGTGCTTGGACCCATCTTGTTCTTGATTTATGTAAATGATTTGTGCAATCTGAACATTGATGGGTCCATAACATCATTTGCAGACGATACAGCGCTATATTTCACAGGTGTGACTTGGGTAGAAACATTCAAAACAGCTGAGAGTGGATTGGCAAAGGTAGCTAAGTACCTAACTGACAATCTATTGACATTAAATATAACCAAGACCAAATATATAACATTTAGCCCGACAATAACTGGACAACCTACTGACTTAACACTTCGACTACACCTATGTAAAGAAAAAAAATGACTGTAACTGCACTGTTCTTACTAGAGTCGACAGTATCAAATATTTAGGACTAATAATAGACAATAGATTTAAATGAGACGCACATATACATGACCTGACAAAAAAAAGTACGAAGACTAACTTATACATTTATTTCATTACGAGACATACTGACAGCGACATTAATTAAAAATGTTTATTATGCACTTTGCCAATCCTTACTTACATACAGTATTGCTGTATGGGTTGCTGCTTTCGGAACAACCCTTATTCCGATAAAAAATGCTCAAAAACTGATCCTAAGAGTCATAGCCAAGAAAAATCCATTATTTTCGACAGCACAGCTATTTAAAGAATTTAAGAGTTCTAGATATCTCCCAATTATACCTAAGATCCATATTAAACGTATATCACTGAACTCCATCTTTCCAAAATCCCTTAACTCATCCCCACGATACTAGAGCTCAAGTTCAAAATTATGTGCAAGCGCCGAAAATGTCGAAGACCTTTGGCCAGAGACATATGATTTACCTAGCCCCAAAAATATACAATCGAGTTCCCATTGAAATCAAATCTATAAAAAATATAAAACGGTTCAATAAACATATAACCAAATGGCTAGTAACCGATGAAGCAAAGAGCGCTTACCATATTCTCACCTGAGAATATGATGAGCGCTCTTTGCTTCGCTACGTAATCGTTGTGTAATTATATTCAATTATTCTATTTCATATTTCTTTTCTATCTTTCTAAAATTCTATTTTTTCTTTTTCTTAATTTTTTTCAAGACACAAAACGCACACACACATGCATAGTGCATACACATACACACAACCACACTCACACCCACATTCATATATAGTACGTGCGCACGAGTGACCATACACACTGCACAATTTTCAAAATATGTATTCTTAACCTATCCTAGCACTGGCCTTGCCAAGTTGGATAGGTTATTTCCAAATGATTTTGTAAATATAACATTGTGTATAATCAATATTTTGGTGGAATAAATTATTATTATTATTGATAAATAACCATACGCCCTTGTAGGGCTAATGACCAAAATTGTCAAGCGTCTATAATCTGTTTGTCTAGTTTGGCAGGGCAATACAAATAATAAAAACAGTGTTATTATTTTTACATAATTTATTATTCAATTTAATATTATTTACAAATATACAAAATTTCTAAATCTATATGTATACATAATACATGATCGTGTCAAAAGATTAAATCTAAAACATCGAAAACTTAATATGGTTTTCTTCCACACAGCTGTTTCACCGAAAGTCCAGTCCTCGCTTCAAATCTTCTTCGCATTCCGCGCCGTTCTCTAAATCTCGCTTGCATGTATTGTCGTCGTCTTTCGCGGCTATCTTCCGTTTGCGGGGCAATAAAAGGCGTCGCCTTAATTGCCAAGGATTCAGGATCTTCACTTTCAGATACATTCAAGTTCAACTCAGATCGGTTCTTTCTCGCTTCAGACATCTCGAAAGACTGAAGGAAAATCGGAGAGGCATTTGCAGTACTAATTACGAAAGATTTTGATCGATTGTTGTCGACATTATTCGGTGGTGTTTCGGGCAACATCTTAAGACAAGGCGAATAATCGACATCAAATAAATTGTTTTTTGATCTATCGTCTGGCGACTTGTAGATTGTATCTTCTACCGGCGTCGAATTTTTTATCGATTCATCAAAATCTTTGAACATCGTTTGGGTTTCTTCCGGTGAAAAAAATAATCTCTTACTGACTCCTCGTGAGCGATTGTGTCTTCGGAATGCCATGGCAACTAATCTGAAATGGAAAAATGCAATTTGTTATATTTACACCCAATTTACGCGTTTGGTTTACCAAAAGTACCAATTTGTTCCAGCAATAATTTTATCACATAACCTAAACTACACAAAGTTCCCTTGCTCAACAATCGGGACTGTTGACACTTTTAGTTCGATACTGAAATACCAAAAATTCAGTACATCTTACACTTTTGCATAACAAAAGTAATTGTGTCAACAATATTTATACTGAAGTACGATACACACATATAAAATTACAAAAAATAAAATCAAATCAACACTTACTTGAAATTGTCCAAAATATAGGAAGATTTATTTACGTAAACGAAAATTTCCACTTAAAATATTTTTCACGTCTTAAAACTGTTTTTCACAAATAAACAATGTTTACTTGAAATATTTGAAGACTAACAGTTCAAATAATCGAATGCTACTAAAGAAATGTTTGGACGCAAAGGTTTTTTAAAGGTTTGGCAGGTATAAAAAAAACACTTGTCGTTGACCATAGAGGTAGGTACACAAACTAGGTTTCTATTCGTGAAGCAGGTAAAGAACTCTGATAAATTTTGTCTCCCCATCCGCATCCGCAAAAAATTCAACATTCGCTTCTTTTTTGACATCCACGACTATCGTTGTTGAATTTTTTGCGGATGCGGAGACAAAATTAAGTAATATTTGTGTGGGATCACCCTGAAGATGTGCCTTGTTAAATAAGAAAAGAATTATCATAATCGCTTTACAAATGTTGGAGACATGAGGTAGCATACATTAAATAATATGCTTTTTTGACGTCATTTAAAAACGGATGAACCGATTTTAATAAAAACTATATGGGAGCACCTGGGATGTATATCCTTTCAAACAAACAAAGAATTTTCCAAATCGGTTCAGGCGTCTTTGAGTAATCGGGGAACATACATAAAAAAGATTTCGACGAATTGAGAACCTCCGCGTCACCGCACGGGTTAACATACATTTTATTTATTTTAATATGTAAAATGTCAACAATTTAGAAATTGAAATTGTCTTGTTAGTGCATTTGTCATATGTGACACATACACTGTTGGCGTCGGTCGGATGGTGGGACCTAGGGGTCAGACCAAAATTTATCGACGTTTCATAGTCTTCTAAACACTTTGGTACCATTTTTGGAAAAATAAATCCATTCTCGATGTTAGAATTTTTTTTGAAGAATTGTAACGACGATTAATTCTCGATCATTGAGGATAAAAATTGCGTTTTCATGTTTTGCCTTGCTCCCAGAAAAGTATTTTTAGCTTTTATTATCGTTTATACTGTGCAAGTGTTTAGTTTCCGTCGTAACGTTTTCCTGTTCGAAAAAGCTAAGTTAGTCTGGAAATTTGGCTTCCATTTTAAAGCAAATAATGCTTCAATTGATCATTTTTCGAACAGGTTCGATTTAAATTTCTACATTGCTTACAATCTAAGATCGTTGCCAAATCAAATTTTTTGACAATGCTTTCTGCAACCCAACATAGTGTATGAGTGATTTATACACTATGTTGGGTAGCAGAAAGCATTGTCCAAAAAATATTTTCGGATTGAAAGAGTGACATCTGAACTAATAAATATTAGGGATGTTGCAGATGTCTGCATTCGCAACCGCGGAACATTCGCTTCTTTTTTGACATCCGCGACTATCGTTGTTGAATTTTTTGCGGATGCGGATGTGGAGACAAAATTTATCAGAGGCGATCACTTGATGCCTGCTCGAGTTCATTACCTGCTTCACGAATAGAAACCTAGTTTGTGTACCTACCTCTATGGTCAACGACAAGTGTTTTTTTTATACCTGCTAAACCTTTAAAAAACCTTTGCGTCCAAACATTTCTTTAGTAGCATTCGATTATTTGAACTGTTAGTCTTCAAATATTTCAAGTAAATATTGTTTATTTGTGAAAAGCAGTTTTAAGACGTGAAAAATATTTTAAGTGGAAATTTTCGCTTACGTAAATAAATCTTCCTGCATTTTGGACAATTTCAAGTAAGTGTTGATTTTATATTATTTTTTGTAATTTTATATGTGTGTATCGTACTTCAGTATAAATTTTGTTGACACAATTACTTTTGTTATGCAAAAGTGTAAGATGAACTGAACTTTTTGGTATTTCAGTATCGAACTTAAAGTGTCAACAGTCCCAATTGTTGAGCAAGGGAACGTTGTGTAGTTTAGGTTACGTGATAAAATTATTACTTTTGGTAAACCAAACGCGTAAATTGGGTGTAAATATAACAAATTGCATTTTTCCATTTAAGATTAGTTGCCATGGCATTCCGAAGACACAATCGCTCACGAGGAGTCAGTAAGAGATTATTTTTTTCACCGGAAGAAACCCAAACGGTGTTCAAAGATTTTGATGAATCGATAAAAAATTCGACGCCGGTAGAAGATACAATCTACAAGTCGCCAGACGATAGATCAAAAAACAATTTATTTGATGTCGATTATTCGCCTTGTCTTAAGATGTTGCCCGAAACACCACCGAATAATGTCGACAACAATCGATCAAAATCTTTCGTAATTAGTACTGCAAATGCATCTCCGATTTTTCTTCAGTCTTCCGAGATGTCTGAAGCGAGAAAGAACCGATCTGAGTTGAACCTGAATGTGTCTGAAAGGGAAGATCCTGAATCCTTGGCAATTAAGGCGACGCCTTTTATTGCCCCGCAAAAGGAAGATAGCCGCGAAAGACGGCGACAATACATGCAAGCGAGATTTAGAGAACGACGCGGAATGCGAAGAAGATTTGAAGCGAGGACTGGACTTTCGGTGAAACAGCTGTGTGGAAGAAAACCATATTAAGTTTTCGATGTTTTAGATTTATTCTTTTGACACGATCGTGTATTATGTATACATATAGATTTAGAAATTTTGTATATTTGTAAATAATATTAAATTGAATAATAAATTATGTAAAAATAATAACACTGTTTTTATTATTTGTATTGCCCTGCAAAACTAGACAAACAGATTATAGACGCTTGATAATTTTGGTCATTAGCCCTACAAGGGCGTATGGTTATTTATCAATATTTAGATATTTAATATCAAAACTGTAGGCTGCTGCAGGTGTTAAAAGATCGTCAACTATGTATTAGCAAAGTTCGAAAAGGAAAAGTTTATGTTATTGCATGGCAATAATGCCATATAATAGACAAATTGACTTTTGGCTGCATAAATATTGTATTTATGAACCAAATTCTAGGTACTTTTGGACTAGATTTGTTCCCAATTTTGTTAAAAATAGTATTGACAAGTGTGTTGTAAACATTCTCGCCTTCCGAGCTTGTATGATGTGGTCCATTGGTATTTCTACCTGTCGTTTCGTCTACAGTTGCGGTAGACATTTGTCAAAGGCGAAGTGTCCTTCTAGGCTGCTTCCAGGTAGAAGGACACTTGAAAAAATCTTGTCCAAAAATGCCTACAATTTGGTTCATAAATAAAACATTTATACAGTCAATTTGTCTATTAAATTAAATACATCAGACCAAGAATTGAGAGAAGTTCAAATTAGGGATGTCGAAAAAATATCGAATTTTGTTTTTGATAATAACAACTTATTTCCATAGTAACATAATATAACCCCAGGACCGACCTCAAAATTAAAGAAAATTCAATAAAATTTATTTAAACTTCGAAAGGCTGTGTCTCTCTTATTTTTGAGTTTTGATAAAAAAACTATTTGAAATATTTGCTCGTCTATTTGATTTTTACACGCCGTAAAAAAAAGCATCAACTTAAAACTCACCCTGTATATACATATATATATATATAAACATTTTTAAAAATGGTGCCAATGTGTTTAGGAGGTTATGAAATGTCGAGAAATTTTGGTCCGACCCCTAGGTTCCGCCATCCGACCGACGCCAATAGTGTATGTTGCCATATAGCAAATACACTAATAACATAAACCGTAACTAATAATAAACAGTCTCAGGAAAGATTGCAATCTTTTTTTTTAATTTTATATAATTTGTTACGAATAACAATAGAACTCATCACACGGCGAAACCGCACCACCGGAAAAAGGAATATCGTTATCAAAACCTCACCATAAACTACAATATGGAACAATCCTACCAGACTTGCTGACTCCCAAGCACCTTCGTAAGAAAACATATGATGAACCACGTCCAAGTTCCACCCGTGTCGAACATCAAATACCATATACGAATTAATCACGTGTGCATATGTGACACGCACGAACCATCATCCAACACATACAACAAACCCACTAGAACCTCACAAACTTTTCCATACAGCAATCAATAACGCAACTCTATTCAGTGAAAATCTCTCTCCTGTCAAAATTTTTTTTCGTCAACAACTACCACAAAAAACTGTCATCCTTTCTTTTCCATGCCAACGAAATCTCGTACAATAAACATTCTTTTTCTAATTATAGCTGAACCCAAGTCTTAAAAACACGTCACAATAGCTACAGACCAATAAGCTTACTAAGCAGCCTGAGTAAAATAGTCGAACGAGTTATCCTCAACAGAATCAGGAGTCACTTACGAGAAAACGACATCCTAATCCCTGAGCAATTTGGTTTTAAAAACGGGCACTCTACAGTCAAACAACTTACACGCATCACTGACAATATCATGGACAATTTTAACCAAAAAAAGCACACCGATTTGATACTACTTGATATCCAGAAGGCATTCAACACAGTGTGGCACAAAAGATTGCTATATAAATTAACAGAGTACAAGTTTCCTGATTACATAATACACGTCATTAAAGCTTATCTTTCTAATCTTCGTTTTAGCGTACTTGTGCGAAACTCTGATTCAAGGAATTCAAGGAAATTTAAACTCAATTTTTTTTCTTTTTATATGAATCGATAAATAATTAAAATCTTCATACGAATATATTATAAAGAAATAAAAAAAAATTTGAAGCAATAGAAGAACAGTGGTTAGTGTTAAAAGTTAATTTGTAATTGCAAAATCTGTAATTTACTATTAAATTTACGTACACAGCTCATATACACAGCAGCACGAACATGGACGAACTCAGCATCACGGCAGACGACCTCATGGAGACGAACCCGGCAGTCTTCACAGTCGACAGCGCGCTCCAGCCCGCGGCGACCCCCTCCCCAGCGCCGTCAGTCTCTGGCATCTCTTCGGCGTC
>JAVRKA010001151.1:0-24197 GCA_034508555.1 Venustoraphidia nigricollis | reverse complement strand
TGTCGATAGGCATTTCAGATATAGGTGTCGATAGGCATTTCAGATATAGGTGTCGATAGGCATTTCAGATATAGGTGCCGATAGGCATTTCAGATATAGTTGCCGATTGGCATTTTAAAAATAGGTGCCGATAGGCATTTCAGATATAGAAGCCGATAGGCATTTCAAATATAGGTGCCGATAGGCATTCCAGATATGGTTGCCGATAGGCATTTCAAATATAGGTGCTGATAGGCATTTCAGATGTAGTTTCCGATAGGCATTTCAAAAATAGGTGTCGATAGGCATTTCAGATATAGGTGTCGATAGGCATTTCAGATATAGGTGTCGATAGGCATTTCAGATATAGGTGTCGATAGGCATTTCAGATATAGGTGTCGATAGGCATTTCAGATATAGGTGTCGATAGGCATTTCAGATATAGGTGTCGATAGGCATTTCAGATATAGGTGTCGATAGGCATTTCAGATATAGGTGCCGATAGGCATTTCAGATATAGTTGCCGATTGGCATTTTAAAAATAGGTGCCGATAGGCATTTTAGATATAGAAGCCGATAGGCATTTCAAATATAGAAGCCGATAGGCATTTCAAATATAGGTGCCGATAGGCATTCCAGATATGGTTGCCGATAGGCATTTCAAATATAGGTGCTGATAGGCATTTCAGATGTAGTTTCCGATAGGCATTTCAAAAATAGGTGTCGATAGGCATTTCAGATAAAGGTGTCGATAGGCATTTCAGATATAGGTGTCGATAGGCATTTCAGATATAGGTGTCGATAGGCATTTCAGATATAGGTGCCGATAGGCATTTCAGATATAGTTGCCGATTGGCATTTTAAAAATAGGTGCCGATAGGCATTTCAGATATGGTTGCCGATAGGCATTTCAAATATAGGTGCTGATAGGCATTTCAGATGTAGTTTCCGATAGGCATCTCAAAAATAGGTGTCGATAGGCATTTCAGATATAGGTGGCGATAGGCATTTCAGATATAGGTGTCGATAGGCATTTCAGATATAGGTGTCGATAGGCATTTCAGATATAGGTGTCGATAGGCATTTCAGATATAGGTGTCGATAGGCATTTCAGATATAGGTGTCGATAGGCATTTCAAATATAGGTGTCGATAGGCATTTCAGATATAGGTGTCGATAGGCATTTCAGATATAGGTGCCGATAGGCATTTCAGATATAGTTGCCGATTGGCATTTTAAAAATAGGTGCCGATAGGCATTTCAGATATAGAAGCCGATAGGCATTTCAAATATAGGTGCCGATAGGCATTCCAGATATGGTTGCCGATAGGCATTTCAAATATAGGTGCTGATAGGCATTTCAGATGTAGTTTCCGATAGGCATTTCAAAAATAGGTGTCGATAGGCATTTCAGATATAAGTGTCGATAGGCATTTCAGATATAGGTGTCGATAGGCATTTCAGATATAGGTGTCGATAGGCATTTCAGATATAGGTGCCGATAGGCATTTCAGATATAGTTGCCGATTGGCATTTTAAAAATAGGTGCCGATAGGCATTTCAGATATAGAAGCCGATAGGCATTTCAAATATAGGTGCCGATAGGCATTCCAGATATGGTTGCCGATAGGCATTTCAAATATAGGTGCTGATAGGCATTTCATATGTAGTTTCCGATAGGCATTTCAAAAATAGGTGTCGATAGGCATTTCAGATATAGGTGTCGATAGGCATTTCAGATATAGGTGTCGATAGGCATTTCAGATATAGGTGTCGATAGGCATTTCAGATATAGGTGTCGATAGGCATTTTAGATATAGGTGTCGATAGGCATTTCAGATATAGGTGTCGATAGGCATTTCAGATATAGGTGTCGATAGGCATTTATGATATAGGTGCCGATAGGCATTTCAGATATAGTTGCCGATTGGCATTTTAAAAATAGGTGCCGATAGGCATTTCAGATATAGAAGCCGATAGGCATTTCAAATATAGGTGCCGATAGGCATTCCAGATATGGTTGCCGATAGGCATTTCAAATATAGGTGCTGATAGGCATTTCAGATGTAGTCTCCGATAGGCATTTCAAAAATAAGTGTCGATAGGCATTTCAGATATAGGTGTCGATAGGCATTTCAGATATAGGTGTCGATAGGCATTTCAGATATAGGTGTCAATAGGCATTTCAGATATAGGTGTCGATAGGCATTTCAGATATAGGTGTCGATAGGCATTTCAGATATAGGTGTCGATAGGCATTTCAGATATAGGTGTCGAATGGCATTTCAGATATAGGTGTCGATAGGCATTTCAGATATAGGTGTCGATAGGCATTTCAGATATAGGTGCCGATAGGCATTTCAGATATAGTTGCCGATTGGCATTTTAAAAATAGGTGCCGATAGGCATTTCAGATATAGAAGCCGATAGGCATTTCAAATATAGGTGCCGATAGGCATTCCAGATATGGTTGTCGATAGGCGTTTCAAATATAGGTGCTGATAGGCATTTCAGATGTAGTTTCCGATAGGCACTTCAAAAAATAGGTGCCGATAGGCATTTCAGATATAGTTGCCGATTGGCATTTTAAAAATAGGTGCCGATAGGCATTTCAGATATAGAAGCCGATGGGCATTTCAAATATAGGTGCCGATAGGCATTCCAGATATGGTTGCCGAGAGGCATTTCAAATATAGGTGCTGATAGGCATTTCAGATGTAGTTCCCGATAGGCATTTTAAAAATTTGTGCCGATAGGCATTGCAGATATAGGTGCCGATAGGTATTTCAGATATAGTTGCCGATTGGCATTTTAAAAATAGGTGCCGATAGGCATTTCAGATATAGGTGCCGATAGGCATTTCAGATATAGTTGCCGATTGGCATTTTAAAAATTGGTGCCGATAGGCATTTCAGATATAGAAGCCGATAGGTATTTCAAATATAGGTGCCGATAGGCATTCCAGATATGGTTGCCGATAGGCATTTCAAATATAGGTGCTGATAGGCATTTTAGATGTAGTTTCCGATAGGCATTTCAAAAATTGATACCGATAGGCATTTCAGATATAGGTGCCGATAGGCATTTCAGATATAGTTGCCGATTGGCATTTTAAAAACAGGTGCCGATAGGCATTTCAGATATAGAAGCCGATAGGTATTTCAAATATAGGTGCCGATAGGCATTTCAGATATGGTTGCCGATAGGCATTTCAAATATAGGTGCTGATAGGCATTTCAGATGTAGTTTCCGATAGGCATTTCAAAAATTGGTGCCGATAGGCATTTCAGATATAGGTGCCGATAGGCATTTCAGATATAGTTGCCGATTGGCATTTTAAAAATAGGTGCCGATAGGCATTTCAGATATAGAAGCCGATAGGTATTTCAAATAAAGGTGTCGATAGGCATTTCAGATATGGTTGCCGATAGGCATTTCAAATATAGGTGCTGATAGGCATTTCAGATGTAGTTTCCGATAGGCATTTCAAAAATAGGTGCCGATAGGCATATCAGATATAGGTGCCGATAGGCATTTCAGATATAGTTGCCGATTGGCATTTTAAAAATAGGTGCCGATAGGCATTTCAGATATAGAAGCCGATGGGCATTTCAAATATAGGTGCCGATAGGCATTCCAGATATGGTTGTCAATAGGCATTTCAAATATAGGTGCTGATAGGCATTTCAGATGTAGTTTCCGATAGGCATTTCAAAAATTGGTGCAGATAGGCATTTCAGATATAGGTGCCGATAGGCATTTCAGATATAGTTGCCGATTGGCATTTTAAAAATAGGTGCCGATAGGCATTTCAGATATAGAAGCCGATAGGTATTTCAAATATAGGTGTCGATAGGCATTTTAGATATGGTTGCCGATAGGCATTTCAAACATAGGTGCTGATAGGCATTTCAGATGTAGTTTCCGATAGGCATTTCAAAAATAGTTGCCGATAGGCATTTCAGATATAGGTGCCGATAGGCATTTCAGATATAGTGGCCGATTGGCATTTTAAAAATAGGTGTCGATAGGCATTTCAGATATAGAAGCCGATAAGCATTTCAAATATAGGTGCCGATAGGCATTTCAGGTATGGTTGCCTATATGCATTTCAAATATAGGTGCTGATAGGCATTCCAGATGTAGTTTCCGATAGGCATTTCAAAAATTGGTGCCGATAGGCATTTCAGATATAGGTACCGATAGGCATTTCAGATATAGTTGCCGATTGGCATTTTAAAAATAGGTGCCGATAGGCATTTCAGATATAGAAGCCGATAGGCATATCAAATATAGGTGCCGATAGGCATTCCAGATATGGTTGCCGATAGGCATTTCAAATATAGGTGCTGATAGGCATTTTAGATGTAGTTTCCGATAGGCATTTCAAAAATTGGTGCCGATAGGCATTTCAGATATAGGTGCCGATAGGCATTTCAGATATAGTTGCCGATTGGCATTTTAAAAATAGGTGCCGATAGGCATTTCAGATATAGAAGCCGATTGGTATTTCAAATGTAGGTGTCGATAGGCATTTCAGATATGGTTGCCGATAGGCATTTCAAATATAGGTGCTAATAGGCATTTCAGATGTAGTTTCCTGATAGGCATTTCAAAAACAGGTGCCGATAGGCATTTCAGATATAGGTGCCGATAGGCATTTCAGATATAGGTGCCGATAGGCATTTCAGATATAGAAGCTGGTAGGTATTTCAAATATAGGTGTCGATAGGCATTTCAGATATGATTGCCGATAGGCATTTCAAATATAGGTGCTGATAGGCTTTTCAGATATAGTTGCCGATTGACATTTTAAAAATAGGTGCCGATAGGCATTTTAGATGTAGTTTCCGATAGGCATTTCAAAAATAGGTACCGATAGGCATTTCAGATATAGGTGCCGAAAGGTATTTTAAAAATAGGTGCCGTTATGCATTTTAGATGTAGTTTCCGATAGGCATTTCAAAAATAGGTGCCGATAGGCATTATAGATATAGGTGCCGATAGGCATTACAGATATAGTTGCCGATTGGCATTTTAAAAAAAGGTGCCGATGGGCATTTTAGATGTAGTTTCCGATAGGCATCTCAAAAATAGGTACCGATAGGCATTTCAGATATAGGTGCCGATATGCATTTCAGATATAGTTACCGATTGGCATTTCAGATATAGTTGCCGATTGGCATTTTAAAAATAGGTGCCGAGAGGCATTTCAAATATAGAAGCTGATAGGCATTTCAAATATATGTGCCGATAGGCATTCCAGATATGGTTGCCGATAGGCATTTCAAATATAGGTGCTGTTAGGCATTTTAGATGTAGTTTCCGATAGGCATTTCAAAAATAGGTGCCGATAGGCATTTTAGATATAGGTGCCGATAGGCATTTCAGATATAGTTGCCGATTGGCATTTTAAAACTAGGTGCCGATAGGCATTTTAGATGTAGTTTCCGATAGGCATTTCAAAAATAGGTGCAGATAGGCATTTCAGATATAGGTGCCGATAGGCATTTGTGATGTGGTTGCCGATAGGCATTTCAAATATAGGTGCTGATAAGCATTTCAGATGTAGTTTCCGATAGGCATTTCAAAAATAGGTGCCGATAGGCATTTCAGATATAGAAGCCGATAGGCATTTCAAATATAGGTGCCGATAGGCATTCCAGATATAGAAGCCGATAGGCATTTCAAATATAGGTGCCGATAGGCATTCCAGATATGGTTGCCGATAGGCATTTCAAATATAGGTGCTGATAAGCATTTCAGATGTAGTTTCCGAGAGGCATTTCATAAATTGGTGCCGATAGGCATTTCAGATATAGGTGCCGATAGGCATTTCAGATATAGTTGCCGATTGGCATTTCAGATATAGAAGCCGATAGGTATTTCAAATATAAGTGTCGATAGGCATTTCAGATATGGTTGCCGATAGGCATCTCAAATATTGGTGCTAATAGGCATTTCAGCTGTAGTTTCCGATAGGCATTTTAAATATAGGTGCCGATAGGCATTTCAGATATAGGTGCCAATAGGCATTTCAGATATAGAGGCCGATAGGCATTTCAAATATAGGTGCCGATAGGCATTCCAGATGTAGTTTTCGATAGGCATTTCAAAAATAGGTGCCTATAGGCATTTCAGATAAAGGTGCCGATAGGCATTTCAGATATAGAAGCCGATAGGTATTTCAAATATAGGTGTCGATAGGCATTTCAGATATGGTTGCCGATAGGCATCTCAAATATTAGTGCTAATAGGCATTTCAGCTGTAGTTTCCGATAGGCATTTTAAATATAGGTGCCGATAGGCATTTCAGATATAGGTGCCGATAGGCATTTCAGATATAGAGGCCGATAGGCATTTCAAATATAGGTGCCGATAGGCATTCCAGATATGGTTGCCGATAGGCATTTCAAATATAGGTGCTGATAGGCATTTCAGATGTAGTTTTCGATAGGCATTTCAAAAATAGGTGCCGATAGGCATTTCAGATATAGGTGCCGAAAGGCATTTCAGATATAGAAGCCGATAGGCATTTCAAATATAGGTGCCGATAGGCATTCCAGATATGGTTGCCGATAGGCATTTCAAATATAGGTGCTGATAGGCATTTCAGATGTAGTTTTCTGATAGGCATTTCAAAAATAGGTGCCGATAGGCATTTCAGATATAGGTGCCTATAGGCATTTCAGATATAGTTGCCGATTGGCATTTTAAAAGTAGGT
Source organism: Venustoraphidia nigricollis (assembly GCA_034508555.1). Taxonomy (NCBI): domain Eukaryota; kingdom Metazoa; phylum Arthropoda; class Insecta; order Raphidioptera; family Raphidiidae; genus Venustoraphidia; species Venustoraphidia nigricollis. The sequence continues at coordinate 17,493 of JAVRKA010001151.1, read as the reverse complement.
GCCGATAGGCATTTCAGATATAGAAGCCGATAGGCATTTCAAATATAGGTGCCGATAAGCATTCCAGATATGGTTGCCGATAGGCATTTCAAATATAGGTGCTGATAAGCATTTCAGATGTAGTTTCCGAGAGGCATTTCATAAATTGGTGCCGAAAGGCATTTCAGATATAGGTGCCGATAGGCATTTCAGATATAGTTGCCGATTGGCATTTCAGATATAGAAGCCGATAGGTATTTCAAATATAAGTGTCGATAGGCATTTCAGATATGGTTGCCGATAGGCATCTCAAATATTGGTGCTAATAGGCATTTCAGCTGTAGTTTCCGATAGGCATTTTAAATATAGGTGCCGATAGGCATTTCAGATATAGGTGCCAATAGGCATTTCAGATATAGAGGCCGATAGGCATTTCAAATATAGGTGCCGATAGGCATTCCAGATGTAGTTTTCGATAGGCATTTCAAAAATAGGTGCCTATAGGCATTTCAGATAAAGGTGCCGATAGGCATTTCAGATATAGAAGCCGATAGGTATTTCAAATATAGGTGTCGATAGGCATTTCAGATATGGTTGCCGATAGGCATCTCAAATATTAGTGCTAATAGGCATTTCAGCTGTAGTTTCCGATAGGCATTTTAAATATAGGTGCCGATAGGCATTTCAGATATAGGTGCCGATAGGCATTTCAGATATAGAGGCCGATAGGCATTTCAAATATAGGTGCCGATAGGCATTCCAGATATGGTTGCCGATAGGCATTTCAAATATAGGTGCTGATAGGCATTTCAGATGTAGTTTTCGATAGGCATTTCAAAAATAGGTGCCGATAGGCATTTCAGATATAGGTGCCGAAAGGCATTTCAGATATAGAAGCCGATAGGCATTTCAAATATAGGTGCCGATAGGCATTCCAGATATGGTTGCCGATAGGCATTTCAAATATAGGTGCTGATAGGCATTTCAGATGTAGTTTTCTGATAGGCATTTCAAAAATAGGTGCCGATAGGCATTTCAGATATAGGTGCCTATAGGCATTTCAGATATAGTTGCCGATTGGCATTTTAAAAGTAGGTGCCGATAGGCATTTCAGATATAGAAGCCGATAGGCATTTCAAATATAGGTGCCGATAAGCATTCCAGATATGGTTGCCGATAGGCATTTCAAATATAGGTGCTGATAGGTATTTCAGATGTAGTTTACGATAGGCATTTCAAAAATTGGTGCCGATAGGCGTTTCAGATATAGGTGCCGATAGGCATTTCAGATATAGTTGCCGATTGGCATTTTAAAAATAGGTGCCGATAGGCATTTCAGATATAGAAGCCGATAGGTATTTCAAATATAGGTGTCGATAGGCATTTCAGATATGGTTGCCGATAGGCATTTCAAATATAGGTGATGATAGGCATTTCAGATGTAGTTTCCGATAGGCATTTCAAAAATAGGTGTCGATAGGCATTTCAGATATAGGTGTCGATAGGCATTTCAGATATAGGTGTCGATAGGCATTTCAGATATAGGTGTCGATAGGCATTTCAGATATAGGTGTCGATAGGCATTTCAGATATAGGTGTCGATAGGCATTTCAGATATAGGTGTCGATAGGCATTTCAGATATAAGTGTCGATAGGCATTTCAGATATAGGTGTCGATAGGCATTTCAGATATAGGTGCCGATAGGCATTTCAGATATAGTTGCCGATTGGCATTTTAAAAATAGGTACCGATAGGTATTTCAGATATAGAAGCCGATAGGCATTTCAAATATAGGTGCCGATAGGCATTCCAGATATGTTTGCCGATAGGCATTTCAAATATAGGTGCTGATAGGCATTTCAGATGTAGTTTCCGATAGGCATTTCAAAAATAGGTGTCGATAGGCATTTCAGATATAGGTGTCGATAGGCATTTCAGATATAGGTGTCGATAGGCATTTCAGATATAGGTGTCGATAGGCATTTCAGATATAGGTGTCGATAGGCATTTCAGATATAGGTGTCGATAGGCATTTCAGATATAGGTGTCGATAGGCATTTCAGATATAGGTGTCGATAGGCATTTCAGATATAGGTGCCGATAGGCATTTCAGATATATTTGCCGATTGGCATTTTAAAAATAGGTGCCGATAGGCATTTCAGATATAGAAGCCGATAGGCATTTCAAATATAGGTGCCGATAGGCATTCCAGATATGGTTGCCGATAGGCATTTCAAATATAGGTGCTGATAGGCATTTCAGATGTAGTTTCCGATAGGCATTTCAAAAATAGGTGTCGATAGGCATTTCAGATATAGGTGTCAATAGGCATTTCAGATATAGGTGTCGATAGGCATTTCAGATATAGGTGTCGATAGGCATTTCAGATATAGGTGTCGATAGGCATTTCAGATATAGGTTTCGATAGGCATTTCAGATATAGGTGTTGATAGGCATTTCAGATATAGGTGTCGATAGGCATTTCAGATATAGGTGCCGATAGGCATTTCAGAATTAGTTGCCGATAGGCATTTTAAAAATAGGTGCCGATAGGCATTTCAGATATAGAAGCTGATAGGCATTTCAAATATAGGTGCCGATAGGCATTCCAGATATGGTTGCCGATAGGCATTTCAAATATAGGTGCTGATAGGCATTTCAGATGTAGTTTCCAATAGGCATTTCAAAAATAGGTGTCGATAGGCATTTCAGATATAGGTGTCGATAGGCATTTCAGATATAGGTGTCGATAGGCATTTCAGATATAGGTGTCGATAGGCATTTCAGATATAGGTGTCGATAGGCATTTCAGATATAGGTGTCGATAGGCATTTCAGATATAGGTGTCGATAGGCATTTCAGATATAGGTGTCGATAGGCATTTCAGATATAGGTGTCGATAGGCATTTCAGATATAGGTGTCGAAAGGCATTTCAGATATAGGTGCCGATAGGCATTTCAGATAAAGTTGCCGATTGGCATTTTAAAAATAGGTGTCGATAGGCATTTCAGATATAGAAGCCGATAGGCATTTCAAATATAGGTGCCGATAGGCATTCCAGGTATGGTTGCCTATAGGCATTTCAAATATAGGTGCTGATAGGCATTCCAGATGTAGTTTCCGATAGGCATTTCAAAAATTGGTGCCGATAGGCATTTCAGATATAGGTACCGATAGGCATTTCAGATATAGTTACCGATTGGCATTTTAAAAATAGGTGCCGATAGGCATTTCAGATATAGAAGCCGATAGGTATTTCAAATATAGGTGTCGATAGACATTTCAGATATGGTTGCCGATAGGCATTTCAAATATAGGTGCTGATAGGCATTTCAGATGTAGTTTCCGATAGGCATTTCAAGAATAGGTGCCGATAGGCATTTCAGATATAGGTGCCGATAGGCATTTCAGATATAGTTGCCGATTGGCATTTTAAAAATAGGTGCCGATAGGCATTTCAGATATAGAAGCCAATAGGCATTTCAAATATAGGTGCCGATAGGCATTCCATATATGGTTTCCGATAGGCATTTCAAATATAGGTGCTGATAGGCATTTCAGATGTAATTTTCGATAGGCATTTCAAAAATAGGTGCCAATAGGCTTTTCAGATATAGAAGCCGATAGGCATTTCAAATATAGGTGCCGATAGGCATTCCAGATATGGTTGCCGATAGGCATTTCAGATATAGTTGCCGTTTGGCATTTTAAAAATAGGTGCCGATAGGCTTTTCAGATATAGAAGCCGATAGGCATTTCAAATATAGGTGCTGATAGGCATTTCAGATGTAGTTTCCGATAGGCATTTCAAAAATTGGTGCCGATAGGCATTTCAGATATAGGTACCGATAGGCATTTCAGATATAGTTGCCGATTGGCATTTTAAAAATAGTTGCCGATAGGCATTTCAGATATAGAAGCCGATAGGTATTTCAAATATAGGTGTCGATAGGCCTTTCAGATATGGTTGCCGATAGGCATTTCAAACATAGGTGCTAATAGGCATTTCAGATGTAGTTTCCTGATAGGCATTTCAAAAACAGGTGCCGATAGGCATTTCAGATATAGGTGCCGAGAGGCATTTCAGATATAGGTGCCGATAGGCATTTCAGATATAGAAGCTGGTAGGTATTTCAAATATAGGTGTCGATAGGCATTTCAGATATGATTGCCGATAGGCATTTCAAATATAGGTGCTGATAGGCATTTCAGATATAGTTGCCGATTGGCATTTTAAAAATAGGTGCCAATAGGCATTTTAGATGTAGTTTCCGATAGGCATTTCAAAAATAGGTACCGATAGGCATTTCAGATATAGGTGCCGAAAGGTATTTTAAAAATAGGTGCCGATAGGCATTTTAGATGTAGTTTCCGATAGGCATTTCAAAAATAGGTGCCGATAGGCATTATAGATATAGGTGCCGATAGGCATTTCAGATATAGTTGCCGATTGGCATTTTAAAAAAAGGTGCCGATAGGCATTTTAGATGTAGTTTCCGATAGGCATTTCAAAAATAGGTACCGATAGGCATTTCAGATATAGTTACCGATTGGCATTTTAAAAATAGTTGTCGATAGGCATTTCAGATATAGAATCCGATAGGCATTTCAAATATAGGTGCTGATAGGCATTTCAGATGTAGTTTCCGATAGGCATTTAAAAAATTGGTGCCGATAAGCATTTCAGATATAGGTGCCGATAGGCATTTCAGATATAGTTGCCTATTGGCATTTTTAAAATAGGTGCCGATAGGCATTTCAGATATAGAAGCCGATAGGTATTTCAAATATAGGTGTCGATAGGCATTTCAGATATGGTTGCCGATATGCATTTCAAATATAGGTGCTGAGAGGCATTTCAGATGTAGTTTCCGATAGGCATTTCAAAAATTGGTGCCCATAGGCATTTCAGATATAGGTGCCGATAGGCATTTCAGATATAGTTGCCGATTGGCATTTTAAAAATAGGTGCCGATAGGCATTTCATATATAGAAGCTGATAGGCATTTCAAATATATGTGCCGATTGGCATTCCAGATATGTTTGCCGATAGGCATTTCAAATATAGGTGCTGTTAGGCATTTTAGATGTAGATTCCGATAGGCATTTCAAAAATAGGTGCCGATAGGCATTTCAGATATAGGTGCCGATAGGCATTTCAGATATAGTTGCCGATTGGCATTTTAAAAATAGGTGCCGATAGGCATTTTAGATGTAGTTTCCGATAGGCATTTAAAAAATAGGTGCAGATAGGCATTTCAGATATAGGTGCCGATAGGCATTTGTGATGTGGTTGCCGATAGGCATTTCAAATATAGGTGCTGATAAGCATTTCAGATGTAGTTTCCGATAGGCATTTCAAAAATAGGTGCCGATATGCATATCAGATATAGGTGCCGATAGGCATTTTAGATATAGATGCCGATTCGCATTTTAAAAATAGGTGCCGATAGGCATTTCAGATATAGAAGCCGATAGGCATTTCAAATATAGGTGCCGATAGGCATTCCAGATATGGTTGCCGATAGGCATTTCAAATATAGGTGCTGATAGGCATTTCAGATGTAGTTTCCGAGAGGCATTTCGAAAATTGGTGCCGATAGGCATTTCAGATATAGGTGCCGATAGGCATTTCAGATATAGTTGCCGATTGGCATTTTAAAAATATGTGCCGATAGGCATTTCAGATATAGAAGCCGATAGGTATTTCAAATATAGGTGTCGATAGGCATTTCAGATATGGTTGCCGATAGGCATCTCAAATATTGGTGCTAATAGGCATTTCAGCTGTAGTTTCCGATAGGCATTTTAAATATAGGTGCCGATAGGCATTTCAGATATAGGTGCCGATAGGCATTTTAGATATAGAGGCCGATAGGCATTTCAAATATAGGTGCCGATAGGCATTCCAGATATGGTTGCCGATAGGCATTTCAAATATAGGTGCTGATAGGCATTTCAGATGTAGTTTTCGATAGGCATTTCAAAAATAGGTGCCGATAGGCATTTCAGATATAGGTGCTGAAAGGCATTTCAGATATAGAAGCCGATAGGCATTTCAAATATAGGTGCCGATAGGCATTCCAGATATGGTTGCCGATAGGCATTTCAAATATAGGTGCTGATAGGCATTTCAGATGTAGTTTCCTGATAGGCATTTCAAAAATAGGTGCCGATAGGCGTTTCAGATATAGGTGCCTATAGGCATTTCAGATACGGTTGCCGATTGGCATTTTAAAAGTAGGTGCCGATAGGCATTTCAGATATAGAAGCCGATAGGCATTTCAAATATAGGTGCCGATAAGCATTCCAGATATGGTTGCCGATAGGCATTTCAAATATAGGTGCTGATAGGTATTTCAGATGTAGTTTCCGATAGGCATTTCAAAAATTGGTGCCGATAGGCATTTCAGATATAGGTGCCGATAGGCATTTCAGATATAGTTGCCGATTGGCATTTTAAAAATAGGTGCCGATAGGCATTTCAGATATAGAAGCCGATAGGTATTTCAAATATAGGTGTCGATAGGCATTTCCGATATGGTTGCCGATAGGCATTTCAAATATAGGTGCTGATAGGCATTTCAGATGTAGTTTCCGATAGGCATTTCAAAAATAGGTGTCGATAGGCATTTCAGATATAGGTGTCGATAGGCATTTCAGATATAGGTGTCGATAGGCATTTCAGATATAGGTGTCGATAGGCATTTCAGATATAGGTGTCGATAGGCATTTCAGATATAGGTGTCGATAGGCATTTCAGATATAGGTGTCGATAGGCATTTCAGATATAGGTGTCGATAGGCATTTCAGATATAGGTGCCGATAGGCATTTCAGATATAGTTGCCGATTGGCATTTTAAAAATAGGTGCCGATAGGCATTTCAGATATAGAAGCCGATAGGCATTTCAAATATAGGTGCCGATAGGCATTCCAGATATGGTTGCCGATAGGCATTTCAAATATAGGTGCTGATAGGCATTTCAGATGTAGTTTCCGATAGGCATTTCAAAAATAGGTGTCGATAGGCATTTCAGATATAGGTGTCGATAGGCATTTCAGATATAGGTGTCGATAGGCATTTCAGATATAGGTGTCGATAGGCATTTCAGATATAGGTGTCGATAGGCATTTCAGATATAGGTGTCGATAGGCATTTCAGATATAGGTGTCGATAGGCATTTCAGATATAGGTGTCAATAGGCATTTCAGATATAGGTGCCGATAGGCATTTCAGATATATTTGCCGATTGGCATTTTAAAAATAGGTGCCGATAGGCATTTCAGATATAGAAGCCGATAGGCATTTCAAATATAGGTGCCGATAGGCATTCCAGATATGGTTGCCGATAGGCATTTTAAATATAGGTGCTGATAGGCATTTCAGATGTAGTTTCCGATAGGCATTTCAAAAATAGGTGTCGATAGGCATTTCAGATATAGGTGTCAATAGGCATTTCAGATATAGGTGTCGATAGGCATTTCAGATATAGGTGTCGATAGGCATTTCAGATATAGGTGTCGATAGGCATTTCAGATATAGGTGTCGATAGGCATTTCAGATATAGGTGTCGATAGGCATTTCAGATATAGGTGTCGATAGGCATTTCAGATATAGGTGCCGATAGGCATTTCAGATATAGTTGCCGATAGGCATTTTAAAAATAGGTGCCGATAGGCATTTCAGATATAGAAGCCGATAGGCATTTCAAATATAGGTGTTGATAGGCATTCCAGATATGGTTGCCGATAGGCATTTCAAATATAGGTGCTGATAGGCATTTCAGATGTAGTTTCCGATAGGCATTTCAAAAATAGGTGTCGATAGGCATTTCAGATATAGGTGTCGATAGGCATTTCAGATATAGGTGTCGATAGGCATTTCAGATATAGGTGTCGATAGGCATTTCAGATATAGGTGTCGATAGGCATTTCAGATATAGGTGTCGATAGGCATTTCAGATATAGGTGTCGATAGGCATTTCAGATATAGGTGTCGATAGGCATTTCAGATATAGGTGTCGATAGGCATTTCAGATATAGGTGCCGATAGGCATTTCAGATATAGTTGCCGATTGGCATTTTAAAAATAGGTGCCGATAGGCATTTCAGATATAGAAGCCGATAGGCATTTCAAATATAGGTGCCGATAGGCATTCCAGATATGGTTGCCGATAGGCATTTCAAATATAGGTGCTGATAGGCATTTCAGATGTAGTTTCCGATAGGCATTTCAAAAATAGGTGTCGATAGGCATTTCAGATATACGTGCGATAGGCATTTCAGATATAGGTGTCGATAGGCATTTCAGATATAGGTGTCGATAGGCATTTCAGATATAGGTGTCGATAGGCATTTCGGATATAGGTGTCGATAGGCATTTCAGATATAGGTGTCGATAGGCATTTCAGATATAGGTGTCGATAGGCATTTCAGATATAGGTGCCGATAGGCATTTCAGATATAGTTGCTGATTGGCATTTTAAAAATAGGTGCCGATAGGCATTTCAGATATAGAAGCCGATAGGCATTTCAAATATAGGTGCCGATAGGCATTCCAGATATGGTTGCCGATAGGCATTTCAAATATAGGTGCTGATAGGCATTTCAGATGTAGTTTCCGATAGGCATTTCAAAAATAGGTGTCGATAGGCATTTCAGATATAGGTGCCGATAGGCATTTCAGATATAGAAGCCGATAGGCATTTCAAATATAGGTGCCGATTGGCATTCCAGATATGGTTGCCGATAGGCATTTCAAATATAGGTGCTGATAGGCATTTCAGATGTATTTTCCGATAGGCATTTCAAAAATAGGTGTCGATAGGCATTTCAGATATAGGTGTCGATAGGCATTTCAGATATAGGTGTCGATAGGCATTTCAGATATAGGTGTCGATAGGCATTTCAGATATAGGTGTCGATAGGCATTTCAGATATAGTTGCCGATTGGCATTTTAAAAATAGGTGCCGATAGGCAATTCAGATATAGAAGCCGATAGGCATTTCATATATAGGTGCCGATAGGCATTCCAGATATGGTTGCCGATAGGCATTTCAAATATAGGTGCTGATAGGCATTTCAGATGTAGTTTCCGATAGGCATTTCAAAAATAGGTGTCGATAGGCATTTCAGATATAGGTGTCGATAGGCATTTCAGATATAGGTGTCGATAGGCATTTCAGATATAGGTGTCGATAGGCATTTCAGATATAGGTGTCGATAGGCATTTCAGATATAGGTGTCGATAGGCATTTCAGATATAGGTGTAGATAGGCATTTCAGATATAGGTGTCGATAGGCATTTCAGATATAGGTGCCGATAGGCATTTCAGATATAGAAGCCGATAGGCATTTCAAATATAGGTGCCGATTGGCATTCCAGATATGGTTGCCGATAGGCATTTCAAATATAGGTGCTGATAGGCATTTCAGATGTATTTTCCGATAGGCATTTCAAAAATAGGTGTCGATAGGCATTTCAGATATAGGTGTCGATAGGCATTTCAGATATAGGTGTCGATAGGCATTTCAGATATAGTTGCCGATTGGCATTTTAAAAATAGGTGCCGATAGGCAATTCAGATATAGAAGCCGATAGGCATTTCATATATAGGTGCCGATAGGCATTCCAGATATGGTTGCCGATAGGCATTTCAAATATAGGTGCTGATAGGCATTTCAGATGTAGTTTCCGATAGGCATTTCAAAAATAGGTGTCGATAGGCATTTCAGATATAGGTGTCGATAGGCATTTCAGATATAGGTGTCGATAGGCATTTCAGATATAGGTGTCGATAGGCATTTCAGATATAGGTGTCGATAGGCATTTCAGATATAGGTGTCGATAGGCATTTCAGATATAGGTGTCGATAGGCATTTCAGATATAGGTGCCGATAGGCATTTCAGATATAGTTGCCGATTGGCATTTTAAAAATAGGTGCCGATAGGCATTTCAGATATAGAAGCCGATAGGCATTTCAAATATAGGTGCCGATAGGCATTCCAGATATGGTTGCCGACAGGCATTTCAAATATAGGTGCTAATAGGCATTTCAGATGTAGTTTCCGATAGGCTTTTCAAAAATAGGTGTCGATAGGCATTTCAGATATAAGTGTCGATAGGCATTTCAGATATAGGTGTCGATAGGCATTTCAGATATAGGTGTCGATAGGCATTTCAGATATAGGTGTCGATAGGCATTTCAGATATAGGTGTCGATAGGCATTTCAGATATAGGTGTCGATAGGCATTTCAGATATAGGTGTCGATAGGCATTTCAGATATAGTTGCCGATTGGCATTTTAAAAATAGGTGCCGATAGGCATTTCAGATATAGAAGCCGATAGGCATTTCAAATATAGGTGCCGATAGGCATTCCAGATATGGTTGCCGATAGGCATTTCAAATATAGGTGCTGATAGGCATTTCAGATGTAGTTTCCGATAGGCATTTCAAAAATAGGTGTCGATAGGCATTTCAGATATAGGTGTCGATAGGCATTTCAGATATAGGTGTCGATAGGCATTTCAGATATAGGTGTCGATAGGCATTTCAGATATAGGTGCCGATAGGCATTTCAGATATAGTTGCCGATTGGCATTTTAAAAATAGGTGCCGATAGGCATTTCAGATATAGAAGCCGATAGGCATTTCAAATATAGGTGCCGATAGGCATTCCAGATATGATTGCCGATAGGCATTTCAAATATAGGTGCTGATAGGCATTTCAGATGTAGTTTCCGATAGGCATTTCAAAAATAGGTGTCGATAGGCATTTCAGATATAGGTGCGATAGGCATTTCAGATATAGGTGTCGATAGGCATTTCAGATATAGGTGTCGATAGGCATTTCAGATATAGGTGTCGATAGGCATTTCGGATATAGGTGTCGATAGGCATTTCAGATATAGGTGTCGATAGGCATTTCAGATATAGGTGTCGATAGGCATTTCAGATATAGGTGCCGATAGGCATTTCAGATATAGTTGCTGATTGGCATTTTAAAAATAGGTGCCGATAGGCATTTCAGATATAGAAGCCGATAGGCATTTCAAATATAGGTGCCGATAGGCATTCCAGATATGGTTGCCGATAGGCATTTCAAATATAGGTGCTGATAGGCATTTCAGATGTAGTTTCCGATAGGCATTTTAAAAATAGGTGTCGATAGGCATTTCAGATATAGGTGTCGATAGGCATTTCAGATATAGGTGTCGATAAGCATTTCAGATATAGGTGTCGATAGGCATTTCAGATATAGGTGTCGATAGGCATTTCAGATATAGGTGTCGATAGGCATTTCAGATATAGGTGTCGACAGACATTTCAGATATAGGTGTCGATAGGCATTTCAGATATAGGTGTCGATAGGCATTTCAGATATAGGTGCCGATAGGCATTTCAGCTATAGTTGCCGATTGGCATTTTAAAAATAGGTGCCGATAGGCATTTCAGATATAGAAGCCGATAGGCATTTCAAATATAGGTGCCGATAGGCATTCCAGATATGGTTGCCGATAGGCATTTTAAATATAGGTGCTGATAGGCATTTCAGATGTAGTTTCCGGTAGGCATTTCAAAAATAGGTGTCGATAGGCATTTCAGATATAGGTGTCGATAGGCATTTCAGATATAGGTGTCGATAGGCATTTCAGATATAGGATTCGATAGGCATTTCAGATATAGGTGTCGATAGGCATTTCAGATATAGGTGTCGATAGGCATTTCAGATATAGGTGTAGATAGGCATTTCAGATATAGGTGTCGATAGGCATTTCAGATATAGGTGCCGATAGGCATTTCAGATATAGAAGCCGATAGGCATTTCAAATATAGGTGCCGATTGGCATTCCAGATATGGTTGCCGATAGGCATTTCAAATATAGGTGCTGATAGGCATTTCAGATGTATTTTCCGATAGGCATTTCAAAAATAGGTGTCGATAGGCATTTCAGATATAGGTGTCGATAGGCATTTCAGATATAGGTGTCGATAGGTATTTCAGATATAGTTGCCGATTGGCATTTTAAAAATAGGTGCCGATAGGCAATTCAGATATAGAAGCCGATAGGCATTTCAAATATAGGTGCCGATAGGCATTCCAGATATGGTTGCCGATAGGCATTTCAAATATAGGTGCTGATAGGCATTTCAGATGTAGTTTCCGATAGGCATTTCAAAAATAGGTGTCGATAGGCATTTCAGATATAGGTGTCGATAGGCATTTCAGATATAGGTGTCGATAGGCATTTCAGATATAGGTGTCGATAGGCATTTCAGATATAGGTGTCGATAGGCATTTCAGATATAGGTGTCGATAGGCATTTCAGATATAGGTGTCGATAGGCATTTCAGATATAGGTGCCGATAGGCATTTCAGATATAGTTGCCGATTGGCATTTTAAAAATAGGTGCCGATAGGCATTTCAGATATAGAAGCCGATAGGCATTTCAAATATAGGTGCCGATAGGCATTCCAGATATGGTTGCCGACAGGCATTTCAAATATAGGTGCTGATAGGCATTTCAGATGTAGTTTCCGATAGGCTTTTCAAAAATAGGTGTCGATAGGCATTTCAGATATAAGTGTCGATAGGCATTTCAGATATAGGTGTCGATAGGCATTTCAGATATAGGTGTCGATAGGCATTTCAGATATAGGTGTCGATAGGCATTTCAGATATAGGTGTCGATAGGCATTTCAGATATAGGTGTCGATAGGCATTTCAGATATAGGTGTCGATAGGCATTTCAGATATAGGTGTCGATAGGCATTTCAGATATAGTTGCCGATTGGCATTTTAAAAATAGGTGCCGATAGGCATTTCAGATATAGAAGCCGATAGGCATTTCAAATATAGGTGCCGATAGGCATTCCAGATATGGTTGACGATAGGCATTTCAAATATAGGTGCTGATAGGCATTTCAGATGTAGTTTCCGATAGGCATTTCAAAAATAGGTGTCGATAGGCATTTCAGATATAGGTGTCGATAGGCATTTCAGATATAGGTGTCGATAGGCATTTCAGATATAGGTGTCGATAGGCATTTCAGATATAGGTGTCGATAGGCATTTCAGATATAGGTGTCGGTAGGCATTTCAGATATAGGTGTCGATACGCATTTCAGATATAGGTGTCGATAGGCATTTCAGATATAGGTGCCGATAGGCATTTCAGATATAGTTGCCGATTGGCATTTTAAAAATAGGTGCCGATAGGCATTTCAGATATAGAAGCCGATAGGCATTTCAAATATAGGTGCCGAAAGGCATTCCAGATATGGTTGCCGATAGGCATTTCAAATATAGGTGCTGATAGGCATTTCAGATGTAGTTTCCGATAGGCATTTCAAAAATAGGTGTCGATAGGCATTTCAGATATAGGTGTCGATAGGCATTTCAGATATAGGTGTCGATAGGCATTTCAGATATAGGTGTCGATAGGCATTTCAGATATAGGTGTCGATAGGCACTTCAGATATAGGTGTCGATAGGCATTTCAGACATAGGTGTCGATAGGCATTTCAGATATAGGTGTCGATAGGCATTTCAGATATAGGGGCCGATAGGCATTTCAGATATAGTTGCCGATTGGCATTTTAAAAATAGGTGCCGATAGGCATTTCAGATATAGAAGCCGATAGGCATTTCAAATATAGGTGCCGATAGGAATTCCAGATATGGTTGCCGATAGGCATTTCAAATATAGGTGCTGATAGGCATTTCAGATGTAGTTTCCGATAGGCATTTCAAAAATAGGTGTCGATAGGCATTTCAGATATAGGTGTCGATAGGCATTTCAGATATAGGTGTCGATAGGCATTTCAGATATAGGTGTCGATAGGCATTTTAGATATAGGTGTCGATAGGCATTTCAGATATAGGTGTCGATAGGCATTTCAGATATAGTTGTCGATAGGCATTTCAGATATAGGTGTCGATAGGCATTTCAGATATAGGTGCCGATAGGCATTTCAGATATAGTTGCCGATTGGCATTTTAAAAATAGGTGCCGATAGGCATTTCAGATATAGAAGCCGATAGGCATTTCAAATATAGGTGCCGATAGGCATTCCAGATATGGTTGCCGATAGGCATTTCAAATATAGGTGCTGATAGGCATTTCAGATGTAGTTTCCGATAGGCATTTCAAAAATAGGTGTCGATAGGCATTTCGGATATAGGTGTCGATAGGCATTTCAGATATAGGTGTCGATAGGCATTTCAGATATAGGTGTCGATAGGCATTTCAGATATAGGTGTCGATAGGCATTTCGGATATAGGTGTCGATAGGCATTTCAGATATAGGTGTCGATAGGCATTTCAGATATAGGTGTCGATAGGCATTTCAGATATAGGTGCCGATAGGCATTTCAGATATAGTTGCCGATTGGCATTTTAAAAATAGGTGCCGATAGGCATTTCAGATATAGAAGCCGATAGGCATTTCAAATATAGGTGCCGATAGGCATTCCAGATATCGTTGCCGATAGGCATTTCAAATATAGGTGCTGATAGGCATTTCAGATGTAGTTTCCGATAGGCATTTCAAAAATAGGTGTCGATAGGCATTTCAGATATAGGTGTCGATAGGCATTTCAGATATAGGTGTCGATAGGCATTTCAGATATAGGTGTCGATAGGCATTTCAGATATAGGTGTCGATAGGCATTTCAGATATAGGTGTCGATAGGCATTTCAGATATAGGTGTCGATAGACATTTCAGATATAGGTGTCGATAGGCATTTCAGATATAGGTGTCGATAGGCATTTCAGATATAGGTGCCGATAGGCATTTCAGATATAGTTGCCGATTGGCATTTTAAAAATAGGTGCCGATAGGCATTTCAGATATAGAAGCCGATAGGCATTTCAAATATAGGTGCCGATAGGCATTCCGGATATGGTTGCCGATAGGCATTTTAAATATAGGTGCTGATAGGCATTTCAGATGTAGTTTCCGGTAGGCATTTCAAAAATAGGTGTCGATAGGCATTTCAGATATAGGTGTCGGTAGGCATTTCAGATATAGGTGTCGATAGGCATTTCAGATATAGGTGTCGATAGGCATTTCAGATATAGGTGTCGATAGGCATTTCAGATATAGGTGTCGATAGGCATTTCAGATATAGGTGTCGATAGGCATTTCAGATATAGGTGTCGATAGGCATTTCAAAAATAGGTGCCGATAGGCATTTCAGATATAGAAACCGATAGGCATTTCAAATATAGGTGCCGATTGGCATTCCAGATATGGTTGCCGATAGGCATTTCAAATATAGGTGCTGATAGGCATTTCAGATGTATTTTCCGATAGGCATTTCAAAAATAGGTGTCGATAGGCATTTCAGATATAGGTGTCGATAGGCATTTCAGATATAGGTGTCGATAGGCATTTCAGATATAGTTGCCGATTGGCATTTTAAAAATAGGTGCCGATAGGCATTTCAGATATAGAAGCCGATAGGCATTTCAAATATAGGTGCCGATAGGCATTCCAGATATGGTTGCCGATAGGCATTTCAAATATAGGTGCTGATAGGCATTTCAGATGTAGTTTCCGATAGGCATTTCAAAAATAGGTGTCGATAGGCATTTCAGATATAGGTGTCGATAGGCATTTCAGATATAGGTGTCGATAGGCATTTCAGATATAGGTGTCGATAGGCATTTCAGATATAGGTGTCGATAGGCATTTCAGATATAGGTGTCGATAGGCATTTCAGATATAGGTGGCGATAGGCATTTCAGATATAGGTGCCGATAGGCATTTCAGATATAGTTGCCGATTGGCATTTTAAAAATAGGTGCCGATAGGCATTTCAGATATAGAAGCCGATAGGCATTTTAAATATAGGTGCCGATATTCATTCCAGATATGGTTGCCGATAGGCATTTCAAATATAGGTGCTGATAGGCATTTCAGATGTAGTTTCCGATAGGCATTTCAAAAATAGGTGTCGATAGGCATTTCAGATATAGGTGTCGATAGGCATTTCAGATATAGGTGTCGATAGGCATTTCAGATATAGGTGTCGATAGGCATTTCAGATATAGGTGTCGATAGGCATTTCAGATATAGGTGTCGATAGGCATTTCAGATATAGGTGTCGATAGGCATTTCAGATATAGGTGTGGATAGGCATTTCAGATATAGGTGCCGATAGGCATTTCAGATATAGTTGCCGATTGGCATTTTAAAAATTGGTGCCGATAGGCATTTCAGATATAGAAGCCGATAGGCATTTCAAATATAGGTGCCGATAGGCATTCCAGATATGGTTGCCGATAGGCATTTCAAATATAGGTGCTGATAGGCATTTCAGATGTAGTTTCCGATAGGCATTTCAAAAATAGGTGTCGATAGGCATTTCAGATATAGGTGTCGATAGGCATTTCAGATATAGGTGTCGATAGGCATTTTAGATATAGTTGTCGATAGGCATTTCAGATATAGGTGTCGATAGGCATTTCAGATATAGGTGTCGATAGGCATTTCAGAAATAGGTGTCGATAGGCATTTCATATATATGTGTCGATAGGCATTTCAGATATAGGTGCTGATAGGCATTTCAGATATAGTTGCCGATTGGCATTTTAAAAATAGGTGCCGATAGGCATTTCAGATATAGAAGCCGATAGGCATTACAAATATAGGTGCCGATAGGCATTCCAGATATGGTTGCCGATAGGCATTTCAAATATAGGTGCTGATAGGCATTTCAGATGTAGTTTCCGATAGGCATTACAAAAATAGGTGTCGATAGGCATTTCAGATATAGGTGTCGATAGGCATTTCAGTTATAGGTGTCGATAGGCATTTCAGATATAGGTGTCGATAGGCATTTCAGATATAGGTGTCGATAGGCATTTCAGATATAGGTGTCGATAGGCATTTCAGATATAGGTGTCGATAGGCATTTCAGATATAGGTGCCGATAGGCATTTCAGATATAGTTGCCGATTGGCATTTTAAAAATAGGTGCCGATAGGCATTTCAGATATAGAAGCCGATAGGCATTTCAAATATAGGTGCCGATAGGCATTCCAGATATGGTTGCCGATAGGCATTTCAAATATAGGTGCTGATATACATTTCAGATGTAGTTTCCGATAGGCATTTCAAAAATAGGTGTCGATAGGCATTTCAGATATAGGTGTCGATAGGCATTTCAGATATAGGTGTCGATAGGCATTTCAGATATAGGTGTCGATAGGCATTTCAGATATAGGTGTCGATAGGCATTTCAGATAAAGGTGTCGATAGGCATTTCAGATATAGGTGTCGATAGGCATTTCAGATATAGGTGTCGATAGGCATTTCAGATATAGGTGTCGATAGGCATTTCAGATATAGGTGTCGATAGGCATTTCAGATATAGGTGTCGATAGGCATTTCAGATATAGGTGGCGATAGGCATTTCAGATATAGGTGCCGATAGGCATTTCAGATATAGTTGCCGATTGGCATTTTAAAAATAGGTGCCGATAGGCATTTCAG
>JAVRKA010001150.1:0-24320 GCA_034508555.1 Venustoraphidia nigricollis | reverse complement strand
ATCTCAGATATAGAAGCCGATAGGCATTTCAAATATAGGTGCCGATAGGCATTCCAGATATGGTTGCCGATAGGCATTTCAAATATAGGTGCTGATAGGCATTTCAGATGTAGTTTCCGATAGGCATTTCAAAAATAGGTGTCGATAGGCATTTCAGATATATGTGTCGATAGGCATTTCAGATATAGGTGTCGATAGGCATTTCAGATATAGGTGTCGATAGGCATTATAGATATAGGTGTCGATAGGCATTTCAGATATAGGTGTCGATAGGCATTTTAAAAATAGGTGCAGATAGGCATTTTAGATGTATGCCTATCGGAAACTACACCTGAAATGCCTATCAGCACCTATATTTGAAATGCCTATCGGCAACCATATCTGGAATGCCTATCGGCACCTATATTTGAAATGCCTATCGGCGTCTATATCTGAAATGCCTATCGGCACCTATTTTTAAAATGCCAATCGGCAACTATATCTGAAAAGCCTATCGGCACCTATATCTGAAATGCCTATCGGCACCTATTTTTGAAATGCCTATCGGAAACTACATCTCAAATGCATATCAGCACCTGTATTTGAAATGCCTTTCGGCAACCACATCAGAAATGCCTATCGGCACCTATATCTGAAATGCCTTTCTGCAATTATATATGAAATGCCTATCGACACCTATATTTGAAATGCCTATCGGCACCTATATTTTAAATGCCTATCGGCAACTATATCTGATATGCCTATCGGCACCTATATCTATAATGCCTATCGGCACCTCTTTTTGAAATGCCTATCGGAAACTACATCTGAAATGCCTATCGGCACCTATATCTGAAATGCCTATCGGCACCTATTTTTAAAATGCCAATCTGTAACTATATCTGAAATGCCTATCGGCACCTATATCTGAAATGCCTATCGGCACCTATTTTTGAAATGCCTATCGGAAACTACATCTGAAATGCCTATCAGCACCTATATTTGAAATGCCTATCGGCAACCATATCTGGAATGCCTATCGGCACCTATATTTAAAATGCCTATCGGCTTCTATATCTGAAATGCCTATCGGCACCTATTTTTAAAATGCCAATCGGCAACTAATCTGAAATGCCTATCGGCAACCATATCTGAAATGCCTATCGGCACCTATATTTGAAATGCCTATCGGCTTCTATATCTGAAATGCCTATCGGCACCTATTTTTAAAATGCCAATCGGCAACTATAGCTGAAATGCCTAATGGCACCTATATCTGAAATGCCTATCGGCACCTATTTTTAAAATGCCTATCGGAAACTACATCTAAAATGCCTATCAGCACCTATATTTGAAATGCCTATCGGCAACCATATCTGAAATGCCTATCGACACCTATATTTGAAATACCTATCGACTTCTATATCTGAAATGCCTATCGGCACCTATTTTTAAGATGCCAATCGGCAACTATATCTAAAAAGCCTATCGGCACCTATATCTGAAATGCCTATCGGCAAAAATTTTTGAGATGCCTATCGGAAACTACATCTGAAATGCCTATCAACACCTATATTTAAAATGCCTATCGGCTTCTATATCTGAAATGCCTATCGGCACCTATTTTTAAAATGCCAATCGCCAACTATATCTGAAATGCCTATCGGCATCTATATCTGAAATGCCTATCGGCACCTATTCTCAAATGCCTATCGAAACAACATCTGAAATGCCTATCAGCACCTATATTTGAAATGCCTATCGGCAACCATATCTGGAATGCCTATCGGCACCTATATTTGAAATGCCTATCGGCTTCTATATCTGAAATGCCTATCGGCACCTATTTTTAAAATGCCAATCGGCAACTATATCTAAAATGCCTATCGGCACCTATATCTGAAATGCCTATCGGCACCTATTTTTGAAATGCCTATCGGAAACTAAATCTGAAATGCCTATCAGCACCTATATTTGAAATGCCTATCCTCAACCATATCTGGAATGCCTATCGGCACCTATATTTGAAATGCCTATCGGCTTCTATATCTGAAATGCCTATCGGCACCTATTTTTAAAATGCTAATCGGCAACTATATCTGAAATACCTATCGGCACCTATATCTGAAATGCCTATCGGCACCTATTTTTGAAATGCCTATCGGAAACTACATCTGAAATGCCTATCAGCATCTATATTTGAAATGCCTATCGGCAACCATATCTGAAATGCCTATCGGCACCTATATTTGAAATGCCTATCGGCTTCTATATCTGAAATGCCTATCGGCACCTATTTTTAAAATGCCAATCGGCAACTATATCTGAATTGCCTATCGTCACTTATATCTGAAATGCCTATCGGCACCAATTTTTGAAATACCTATCGGAAACTACATCTGAAATGCCTATCAGCACCTATTTTTGAAATGCCTATCGGCAACCATATCTGGAATGCCTATCGGCACCTATATTTGAAATGCCTATCGGCTTCTATATCTGAAATGCCTATCGGCACCTATTTTTAAAATGCCAATCGGCAACTATATCTGAAATGCCTATCGGCACCTATATCTGAAATGCCTATCGGCACCTATTTTTGAAATCCTATCGGAAACTACATTTGAAATGCCTATCAGCACCTATATTTGAAATGCCTATCCTCAACCATATCTGGAACGCCTATCGGCACCTATATTTGAAATGCCTATCGGCTTCTATATCTGAAATGCCTATCGGCACCTATTTTTGAAATGCCTATCGGAAACTACATCTGAAATGCCTATCGGCACCTATATCTGAAATGCCTATCAGCACCTATTTTTAAAATGCCAATCGGCAACTATATCTGAAATGCCTATCGGCACCTATATCTGAAATGCCTATCGGCACCTATTTTTGAAATGCCTATCGGAAACTACATCTGAAATGCCTATCAGCACTTATATTTAAAATGTCTATCGGCAACCATATCTGAAATGCCTATCGACACCTATATTTGAAATACCTATCGGCTTCTATATCTGAAATGCCTATCGGCACCTATTTTTAAAATGCCAATCGGCAACTATATCTGAAATGCCTATCGGCACCTATATCTGAAATGCCTATCGGCACCAATTTTTGAAATGCCTATCGGAAACTACATCTGAAATGCCTATCAGCACCTATATTTGAAATGCCTATCGGCAACCATATCTGGAATGCCTATCGGCACCTATATTTGAAATGCCTATCGGCTTGTATATCTGAAATGCCTATCGGCACCTATTTTTAAAATGCCAATCGGCAACTATATCTGAAATGCTTATCGGCACCTATATCTGAAATGCCTATCGGCACCAATTTTTGAAATGCCTATCGGAAACTACATCTGAAATGCCTATCAGCACCTATATTTGAAATGCCTATCGGCAACCATATCTGGAATGCCTATCGGCACCTATATTTGAAATGCCTATCAGCTTCTATATCTGAAACGCCTATCGGCACCTATTTTTAAAATGCTAATCGGCAACTATATCTGAAATGCCTATCGGCAACTATATCTGAAATGCCTATCGGCACCTATTTTTGAAATGCCTATCGGAAACTACATCTGAAATGCCTATCAGCATCTATATTTGAAATGCCTATCGGCAAACATATCTGAAATGCCTATCGGCACCTATATTTGAAATGCCTATCAGCTTCTATATCTGAAATGCCTATCGGCACCTATTTTTAAAATGCCAATCGGCAACTATATCTGAATTGCCTATCGGCACTTATATCTGAAATGCCTATCGGCACCAATTTTTGAAATACCTATCGGAAACTACATCTGAAATGCCTATCAGCACCTATTTTTGAAATGCCTATCGGCAACCATATCTGGAATGCCTATCAACACCTATATTTGAAATGCCTATCGGCTTCTATATCTGAAATGCCTATCAGCACCTATTTTTAAAATGCCAATCGGCAACTATATCTGAAATGCCTATCGGCACCTATATCTGAAATGCCTATCGGCACCTATTTTTGAAATGTCTATCGGAAACTACATCTGAAATGCCTATCAGCACCTATATTTGAAATGCCTGTCGGCAACAATATCTGAAATTACTATCGACACCTATATTTTAAATACCTCTCGGCTTCTATATCTGAAATGCCTCTCGGCACCTATTTTTAAAATGCCAATCGGCAACTATATTTGAATTGCCTATCGGCACCTATATCTGAAATGCCTATCGGCACCAATTTTTGAAATGCCTATCGGTAACTACATCTGAAATGCCTAACAGCACCTATATTTGAAATGCCTACGGCAACCATATCTGGAATACCTATTGGCACCTATATTTGAAATGCCAATCGGCTTCTATATCTGAAATGCCTATCGGCATCTATTTTTAAAATGCCAATCGGCAACTATATCTGAAATGCCTATCGGCACCTACATCTGAAATGCCTATCGGCACCTATTTTTGAAATGCCGATCGGAAACTACACCTGAAATGCCTATCAGCACCTATATTTTAAATGCCTATCGGCAACCATATCTGGAATGTCTATCGGCACCTATATTTGAAATGCCTATCGGCTTCTATATCTGAAATGCCTATCGGCACCTATTTTTAAAATGCCAATCGGCAACTATTTCTGAAAAGCCTATCGGCACCTATATCTGAAATGCCTATCGGCACCTATTTTTGAAATGCCTATCGGCAACTACATCTCAAATGCCTATCGACACCTATATTTGAAATGCCTATCGGCACATATATTTTAAATGCTTATCGGCAACTATATCTGATATGCCTATCGGCACCTATATCTGAAATGCCTATCGGCACCTATTTTTGAAATGCCTATCGGAAACTACATCTGAAATGCCTATCGGCACCTATATCTGAAATGCCTATCGGCACCTATTTTTAAAATGCCAATCGGCAACTATATCTGAAATGCCTATCGGCACCTATATCTGAAATGCCTATCGGCACCTATTTTTGAAATGCCTATCGGAAACTACATCTAAAATGCCTATCAGCACCTATATTTGAAATGCCTATCGGCAACCATATCTTGAATGCCTATCGGCACCTATATTTGAAATGCCTATCGGCTTCTATATCTAAAATGCCTATCGGCACCTATTTTTAAAATGCCAATCGGCTACTATATCTGAAATGCCTATCGGCAAAAATTTTTGAAATGCCTATCGGAAACTACATCTGAAATGCCTATCAACACCTATATTTGAAATGCCTATCGGCAACCATATCTGGAATGCCTATCGGCACCTATATTTAAAATGCCTATTGGCTTCTATATCTGAAATGCCTATCGACACCTATTTTTAGAATGCCAATCGGCAACTATATCTGAAATGCCTATCGGCACTTATATCTGAAATGCCTATCGGCACTTATATCTGAAATGCCTATCGGCACATATTTTTGAAATGCCTATCGGAAAGTACATCTGATATGCCTATCAGCACCTATATTTGAAATGCCTATGGGCAACCATATCTGAAATGCCTATCGGCACCTATATTTGAAATAGCCTATCGGCTTCTATATCTGAAATGCCTATCGGCACCTATATTTAAAATGCCAATCGGCAACTATATCGAAATGCCTATCGGCACCTATATCTGAAATGCCTATCGGCACCTATTTTTAAAATGCCAATCGGCAACTATATCTGGAATGCCTATCGGCACCTATATTTAAAATGCCTATCGGCTTCTATATCTGAAATGCCTATCGGCACCTATTTTTAAAATGCCAATCGGCAACTATATCTGAAATGCCTATCGGCACCTATATCTGAAATGCCTATCGGCACCTATTTTTGAAATGTCTATCGGAAACTACATCTGAAATGCCTATCAGCACCTATATTTGAAATGCCTGTCGGCAACAATATCTGAAATTACTATCGACACCTATATTTTAAATACCTCTCGGCTTCTATATCTAAAATGCCTCTCGGCACCTATTTTTAAAATGCCAATCGGCAACTATATCTGAAATGCCTATCGGCACCTTTATCTGAAATGCCTATCGGCACCAATTTTTGAAATGCCTATCGGTAACTACATCTGAAATGCCTAACAGCACCTATATTTGAAATGCCTACGGCAACCATATCTGGAATACCTATTGGCACCTATATTTGAAATGCCAATCGGCTTCTATATCTGAAATGCCTATCGGCATCTATTTTTAAAATGCCAATCGGCAACTATATCTGAAATGCCTATCGGCACCTACATCTGAAATGCCTATCGGCACCTATTTTTGAAATGCCGATCGGAAACTACACCTGAAATGCCTATCAGCACCTATATTTGAAATGCCTATCGGCAACCATATCTGGAATGCCTATCGGCACCTATATTTGAAATGCCTATCGGCTTCTATATCTGAAATGCCTATCGGCACCTATTTTTAAAATGCCAATCGGCAACTATTTCTGAAAAGCCTATCGGCACCTATATCTGAAATGCCTATCGGCACCTATTTTTGAAATGCCTATCGGCAACTACATCTCAAATGCCTATCGACACCTATATTTGAAATGCCTATCGGCACATATATTTTAAATGCTTATCGGCAACTATATCTGATATGCCTATCGGCACCTATATCTGAAATGCCTATCGGCACCTATTTTTGAAATGCCTATCGGAAACTACATCTGAAATGCCTATCGGCACCTATATCTGAAATGCCTATCGGCACCTATTTTTAAAATGCCAATCGGCAACTATATCTGAAATGCCTATCGGCACCTATATCTGAAATGCCTATCGGCACCTATTTTTGAAATGCCTATCGGAAACTACATCTAAAATGCCTATCAGCACCTATATTTGAAATGCCTATCGGCAACCATATCTTGAATGCCTATCGGCACCTATATTTGAAATGCCTATCGGCTTCTATATCTAAAATGCCTATCGGCACCTATTTTTAAAATGCCAATCCGCTACTATATCTGAAATGCCTATCGGCAAAAATTTTTGAAATGCCTATCGGAAACTACATCTGAAATGCCTATCAACACCTATATTTGAAATGCCTATCGGCAACCATATCTGGAATGCCTATCGGCACCTATATTTAAAATGCCTATCGGCTTCTATATCTGAAATGCCTATCGACACCTATTTTAAGAATGCCAATCGGCAACTATATCTGAAATGCCTATCGGCACTTATATCTGAAATGCCTATCGGCACTTATATCTGAAATGCCTATCGGCACATATTTTTGAAATGCCTATCGGAAACTACATCTGAAATGCCTATCAGCACCTATATTTGAAAAGCCTATCGGCAACCATATCTGAAATGCCTATCGGCACCTATATTTGAAATACCTAACGGCTTCTATATCTGAAATGCCTATCGGCACCTATTTTTAAAATGCCAATCGGCAACTATATCTGAAATGCCTATCGGCACCTATATCTGAAATGCCTATCGGCACCTATTTTTAAAATGCCAATTGGCAACTATATCTGGAATGCCTATCGGCACCTATATTTAAAATGCCTATCGGCTTCTATATCTGAAATGCCTATCGGCACCTATTTTTAAAATGCCAATCGGCAACTATATCTGAAATGCCTATCGGCACCTATATCTGAAATGCCTATCGGCACCTATTTTTGAAATGTCTATCGGAAACTACATCTGAAATGCCTATCAGCACCTATATTTGAAATGCCTATCGGCAACAATATCTGAAATTCCTTATCGACACCTATATTTTAAATACCTCTCGGCTTCTATATCTGAAATGCCTCTCGGCACCTATTTTTAAAATGCCAATCGGCAACTATATCTGAAATGCCTATCGGCACCTATATCTGAAATGCCTATCGGCACCAATTTTTGAAATGCCTATCGGTAACTACATCTGAAATACCTAACAGCACCTATATTTGAAATGCCTATCGGCAACCATATCTGGAATGCCTATCGGCACCTATATTTGAAATGCCTATCGGCTTGTATATCTGAAATGCCTATCGGCACCTATTTTTAAAATGCCAATCGGCAACTATATCTGAAATGCTTATCGGCACCTATATCTGAAATGCCTATCGGCACCAATTTTTGAAATGCCTATCGGAAACTACATCTGAAATGCCTATCAGCACCTATATTTGAAATGCCTATCGGCAACCATATCTGGAATGCCTATCGGCACCTATATTTGAAATGCCTATCGGCTTCTATATCTGAAATGCCTATCGGCACCTATTTTTAAAATGCCAATCGGCAACTATATCTGAAATGCCTATCGGCACCTATATCAGAAATGCCTATCGGCACCTATTCTTGAAATGCCTATCGAAACAACATCTAAAATGCCTATCAGCACCTATATTTGAAATGCCTATCGGCAACCATATCTGGAATGCCTATCGGCACCTATATTTGAAATGCCTATCGGCTTCTATATCTGAAATGCCTATCGGCACCTATTTTTAATATGCCAATCGGCAACTAGATCTAAAATGCCTATCGGCACCTATATCTGAAATTCCTATCGGCACCTATTTTTGAAATCCTATCGGAAACTACATCTGAAATGCCTATCAGCACCTATATTTGAAATGCCTATCCTCAACCATATCTGGAATGCCTATCGGCACCTATATTTGAAATGCCTATCAGCTTCTATATCTGAAATGCCTATCGGCACCTATTTTTAAAATGCTAATCGGCAACTATATCTGAAATGCCTATCGGCACCTATATCTGAAATGCCTATCGGCACCTATTTTTGAAATGCCTATCGGAAACTACATCTGAAATGCCTATCAGCATCTATATTTGAAATGCCTATCGGCAACCATATCTGAAATGCCTATCGGCACCTATATTTGAAATGCCTATCGGCTTCTATATCTGAAATGCCTATCGGCACCTATTTTTAAAATGCCAATCGGCAACTATATCTGAATTGCCTATCGGCACTTATATCTGAAATGCCTATCGGCACCAATTTTTGAAATACCTATCGGAAACTACATCTGAAATGCCTATCAGCACCTATTTTTGAAATGCCTATCGGCAAACATATCTGGAATGCCTATCAACACCTATATTTGAAATGCCTATCGGCTTCTATATCTGAAATGCCTATCAGCACCTATTTTTAAAATGCCAATCGGCAACTATATCTGAAATGCCTATCGGCACCTATATCTGAAATGCCTATCGGCACCTATTTTTGAAATGTCTATCGGAAACTACATCTGAAATGCCTATCAGCACCTATATTTGAAATGCCTGTCGGCAACAATATCTGAAATTCCTATCGACACCTATATTTTAAATACCTCTCGGCTTCTATATCTGAAATGCCTCTCGGCACCTATTTTTAAAATGCCAATCGGCAACTATATCTGAAATGCCTATCGGCACCTATATCTGAAATGCCTATCGGCACCAATTTTTGAAATGCCTATCGGTAACTACATCTGAAATGCCTAACAGCACCTATATTTGAAATGCCTTCGGCAACCATATCTGGAATACCTATTGGCACCTATATTTGAAATGCCAATCGGCTTCTATATCTGAAATGCCTATCGGCATCTATTTTTAAAATGCCAATCGGCAACTATATCTGAAATGCCTATCGGCACCTACATCTGAAATGCCTATCGGCACCTATTTTTGAAATGCCGATCGGAAACTACACCTGAAATGCCTATCAGCACCTATATTTGAAATGCCTATCGGCAACCATATCTGGAATGCCTATCGGCACCTATATTTGAAATGCCTATCGGCTTCTATATCTGAAATGCCTATCGGCACCTATTTTTAAAATGCCAATCGGCAACTATTTCTGAAAAGCCTATCGGCACCTATATCTGAAATGCCTATCGGCACCTATTTTTGAAATGCCTATCGGAAACTACATCTCAAATGCCTATCGACACCTATATTTGAAATGCCTATCGGCACCTAGATTTTAAATGCTTATCGGCAACTATATCTGATATGCCTATCGGCACCTATATCTGAAATGCCTATCGGCACCTATTTTTGAAATGCCTATCGGAAACTACATCTGAAATGCCTATCGGCACCTATATCTGAAATGCCTATCGACACCTATTTTTAAAATGCCAATCGGCAACTATATCTGAAATGCCTATCGGCACCTATATCTGAAATGCCTATCGGCACCTATTTTTGAAATGCCTATCGGAAACTACATCTAAAATGCCTATCAGCACCTATATTTGAAATGCCTATCGGCAACCATATCTGGAATGCCTATCGGCACCTATATTTGAAATGCCTATCGGCTTCTATATCTAAAATGCCTATCGGCACCTATTTTTAAAATGCCAATCGGCTACTATATCTGAAATGCCTATCGGCAAAAATTTTTGAAATGCCTATCGGAAACTACATCTGAAATGCCTATCAACACCTATATTTGAAATGCCTATCGGCAACCATATCTGGAATGCCTATCGGCACCTATATTTAAAATGCCTATCGGCTTCTATATCTGAAATGCCTATCGGCACCTATTTTTAGAATGCCAATCGGCAACTATATCTGAAATGCCTATCGGCACTTATATCTGAAATGCCTATCGGCACTTATATCTAAAATGTCTATCGGCACATATTTTTGAAATGCCTATCATAAACTACATCTGAAATGCCTATCAGCACCTATATTTGAAATGCCTATCGGCAACCATATCTGAAATGCCTATCGGCACCTATATTTGAAATACCTATCGGCTTCTATATCTGAAATGCCTATCGGCACCTATTTTTAAAATGCCAATCGGCAACTATATCTGAAATGCCTATCGGCACCTATTTTTAAAATGCCAATCGGCAACTATATCTGGAATGCCTATCGGCACCTATATTTAAAATGCCTATCGGCTTCTATATCTGAAATGCCTATCGGCACCTATTTTTAAAATGCCAATCGGCAACTATATCTGAAATGCCTATCGGCACCTATATCTGAAATGCCTATCGGCACCTATTTTTGAAATGTCTATCGGAAACTACATCTGAAATGCCTATCAGCACCTATATTTGAAATGCCTATCGGCAACAATATCTGAAATTCCTTATCGACACCTATATTTTAAATACCTCTCGGCTTCTATATCTGAAATGCCTCTCGGCACCTATTTTTAAAATGCCAATCGGCAACTATATCTGAAATGCCTATCGGCACCTATATCTGAAATGCCTATCGGCACCAATTTTTGAAATGCCTATCGGTAACTACATCTGAAATACCTAACAGCACCTATATTTGAAATGCCTATCGGCAACCATATCTGGAATGCCTATCGGCACTTATATTTGAAATGCCTATCGGCTTGTATATCTGAAATGCCTATCGGCACCTATTTTTAAAATGCCAATCGGCAACTATATCCGAAATGCTTATCGGCACCTATATCTGAAATGCCTATCGGCACCAATTTTTGAAATGCCTATCGGAAACTACATCTGAAATGCCTATCAGCACCTATATTTGAAATGCCTATCGGCAACCATATCTGGAATGCCTATTGGCACCTATATTTGAAATGCCTATCGGCTTCTATATCTGAAATGCCTATCGGCACCTATTTTTAAAATGCCAATCGGCAACTATATCTGAAATGCCTATCGGCACCTATATCTGAAATGCCTATCGGCACCTATTCTTGAAATGCCTATCGAAACAACATCTGAAATGCCTATCAGCACCTATATTTGAAATGCCTATCGGCAACCATATCTGGAATGCCTATCGGCACCTATATTTGAAATGCCTATCGGCTTCTATATCTGAAATGCCTATCGGCACCTATTTTTAATATGCCAATCGGCAACTATATCTAAAATGCCTATCGGCACCTATATCTGAAATTCCTATCGGCACCTATTTTTGAAATCCTATCGGAAACTACATCTGAAATGCCTATCAGCACCTATATTTGAAATGCCTATCCTCAACCATATCTGGAATGCCTATCGGCACCTATATTTGAAATGCCTATCAGCTTCTATATCTGAAATGCCTATCGGCACCTATTTTTAAAATGCTAATCGGCAACTATATCTGAAATGCCTATCGGCACCTATATCTGAAATGCCTATCGGCACCTATTTTTGAAATGCCTATCGGAAACTACATCTGAAATGCCTATCAGCATCTATATTTGAAATGCCTATCGGCAACCATATCTGGAATGCCTATCAACACCTATATTTGAAATGCCTATCGGCTTCTATATCTGAAATGCCTATCAGCACCTATTTTTAAAATGCCAATCGGCAACTATATCTGAAATGCCTATCGGCACCTATATCTGAAATGCCTATCAGCACCTATTTTTGAAATGTCTATCGGAAACTACATCTGAAATGCCTATCAGCACCTATATTTGAAATGCCTGTCGGCAACAATATCTGAAATTCCTATCGACACCTATATTTTAAATACCTCTCGGCTTCTATATCTGAAATGCCTTTCGGCACCTATTTTTAAAATGCCAATCGGCAACTATATCTGAAATGCCTATCGGCACCTATATCTAAAATGCCTATCGGCACCAATTTTTGAAATGCCTATCGGTAACTACATCTGAAATGCCTAACAGCACCTATATTTGAAATGCCTACGGCAACCATATCTGGAATACCTATTGGCACCTATATTTGAAATGCCAATCGGCTTCTATATCTGAAATGCCTATCGGCATCTATTTTTAAAATGCCAATCGGCAACTATATCTGATATGCCTATCGGCACCTATATCTGAAATGCCTATCGGCACCTATTTTTGAAATGCCTATCGGAAACTACATCTGAAATGCCTATCGGCACCTATATCTGAAATGCCTATCGACACCTATTTTTAAAATGCCAATCGGCAACTATATCTGAAATGCCTATCGGCACCTATATCTGAAATGCCTATCGGCACCTATTTTTGAAATGCCTATCGGAAACTACATCTAAAATGCCTATCAGCACCTATATTTGAAATGCCTATCGGCAACCATATCTGGAATGCCTATCGGCACCTATATTTGAAATGCCTATCGGCTTCTATATCTAAAATGCCTATCGGCACCTATTTTTAAAATGCCAATCGGCTACTATATCTGAAATGCCTATCGGCAAAAATTTTTGAAATGCCTATCGGAAACTACA
The DNA here is from genome assembly GCA_034508555.1 of Venustoraphidia nigricollis. Lineage (NCBI taxonomy): Eukaryota > Metazoa > Arthropoda > Insecta > Raphidioptera > Raphidiidae > Venustoraphidia > Venustoraphidia nigricollis. Next base: position 11,125 of record JAVRKA010001150.1, on the reverse strand, counting down.
TCTGAAATGCCTATCAACACCTATATTTGAAATGCCTATCGGCAACCATATCTGGAATGCCTATCGGCACCTATATTTAAAATGCCTATCGGCTTCTATATCTGAAATGCCTATCGACACCTATTTTTAGAATGCCAATCGGCAACTATATCTGAAATGCCTATCGGCACTTATATCTGAAATGCCTATCGGCACTTATATCTGAAATGTCTATCGGCACATATTTTTGAAATGCCTATCGGAAACTACATCTGAAATGCCTATCAGCACCTATATTTGAAATGCCTATCGGCAACCATATCTGAAATGCCTATCGGCACCTATATTTGAAATACCTATCGGCTTCTATATCTGAAATGCCTATCGGCACCTATTTTTAAAATGCCAATCGGCAACTATATCTGAAATGCCTATCGGCACCTATTTTTAAAATGCCAATCGGCAACTATATCTGGAATGCCTATCGGCACCTATATTTAAAATGCCTATCGGCTTCTATATCTGAAATGCCTATCGGCACCTATTTTTAAAATGCCAATCGGCAACTATATCTGAAATGCCTATCGGCACCTATATCTGAAATGCCTATCGGCACCTATTTTTGAAATGTCTATCGGAAACTACATCTGAAATGCCTATCAGCACCTATATTTGAAATGCCTGTCGGCAACAATATCTGAAATTCCTATCGACACCTATATTTTAAATACCTCTCGGCTTCTATATCTGAAATGCCTCTCGGCACCTATTTTTAAAATGCCAATCGGCAACTATATCTGAAATGCCTATCGGCACCTATATCTGAAATGCCTATCGGCACCAATTTTTGAAATGCCTATCGGTAACTACATCTGAAATGCCTAACAGCACCTATATTTGAAATGCCTACGGCAACCATATCTGGAATACCTATTGGCACCTATATTTGAAATGCCAATCGGCTTCTATATCTGAAATGCCTATCGGCATCTATTTTTAAAATGCCAATCGGCAACTATATCTGAAATGCCTATCGGCACCCACATCTGAAATGCCTATCGGCACCTATTTCTGAAATGCCGATCGGAAACTACACCTGAAATGCCTATCAGCACCTATATTTGAAATGCCTATCGGCAACCATATCTGGAATGCCAATCGGCACCTATATTTGAAATGCCTATCGGCTTCTATATCTGAAATGCCTATCGGCACCTATTTTTAAAATGCCAATCGGCAACTATTTCTGAAAAGCCTATCGGCACCTATATCTGAAATGCCTATCGGCACCTATTTTTGAAATGCCTATCGGCAACTACATCTCAAATGCCTATCGACACCTATATTTGAAATGCCTATCGGCACATATATTTTAAATGCTTATCGGCAACTATATCTGATATGCCTATCGGCACCTATATCTGAAATGCCTATCGGCACCTATTTTTGAAATGCCTATCGGAAACTACATCTGAAATGCCTATCGGCACCTATATCTGAAATGCCTATCGGCACCTATTTTTAAAATGCCAATCGGCAACTATATCTGAAATGCCTATCGGCACCTATATCTGAAATGCCTATCGGCACCTATTTTTGAAATGCCTATCGGAAACTACATCTAAAATGCCTATCAGCACCTATATTTGAACTGCCTATCGGCAACCATATCTTGAATGCCTATCGGCACCTATATTTGAAATGCCTATCGGCTTCTATATCTAAAATGCCTATCGGCACCTATTTTTAAAATGCCAATCCGCTACTATATCTGAAATGCCTATCGTCAAAAATTTTTGAAATGCCTATCGGAAACTACATCTGAAATGCCTATCAACACCTATATTTGAAATGCCTATCGGCAACCATATCTGGAATGCCTATCGGCACCTATATTTAAAATGCCTATCGGCTTCTATATCTGAAATGCCTATCGACACCTATTTTTAGAATGCCAATCGGCAACTATATCTGAAATGCCTATCGGCACTTATATCTGAAATGCCTATCGGCACTTATATCTGAAATGCCTATCGGCACATATTTTTGAAATGCCTATCGGAAACTACATCTGAAATGCCTATCAGCACCTATATTTGAAATGCCTATCGGCAACCATATCTGAAATGCCTATCGGCACCTATATTTGAAATACCTATCGGCTTCTATATCTGAAATGCCTATCGGCACCTATTTTTAAAATGCCAATCGGCAACTATATCTGAAATGCCTATCGGCACCTATATCTGAAATGCCTATCGGCACCTATTTTTAAAATGCCAATCGGCAACTATATCTGGAATGCCTATCGGCACCTATATTTAAAATGCCTATCGGCTTCTATATCTGAAATGCCTATCGGCACCTATTTTTAAAATGCCAATCGGCAACTATATCTGAAATGCCTATCGGCACCTATATCTGAAATGCCTATCGGCACCTATTTTTGAAATGTCTATCGGAAACTACATCTGAAATGCCTATCAGCACCTATATTTGAAATGCCTATCGGCAACAATATCTGAAATTCCTTATCGACACCTATATTTTAAATACCTCTCGGCTTCTATATCTGAAATGCCTCTCGGCACCTATTTTTAAAATGCCAATCGGCAACTATATCTGAAATGCCTATCGGCACCTATATCTGAAATGCCTATCGGCACCAATTTTTGAAATGCCTATCGGTAACTACATCTGAAATACCTAACAGCACCTATATTTGAAATGCCTATCGGCAACCATATCTGGAATGCCTATCGGCACCTATATTTGAAATGCCTATCGGCTTGTATATCTGAAATGCCTATCGGCACCTATTTTTAAAATGCCAATCGGCAACTATATCTGAAATGCTTATCGGCACCTATATCTGAAATGCCTATCGGCACCAATTTTTGAAATGCCTATCGGAAACTACATCTGAAATGCCTATCAGCACCTATATTTGAAATGCCTATCGGCAACCATATCTGGAATGCCTATCGGCACCTATATTTGAAATGCCTATCGGCTTCTATATCTGAAATGCCTATCGGCACCTATTTTTAAAATGCCAATCGGCAACTATATCTGAAATGCCTATCGGCACCTATATCTGAAATGCCTATCGGCACCTATTCTTGAAATGCCTATCGAAACAACATCTAAAATGCCTATCAGCACCTATATTTGAAATGCCTATCGGCAACCATATCTGGAATGCCTATCGGCACCTATATTTGAAATGCCTATCGGCTTCTATATCTGAAATGCCTATCGGCACCTATTTTTAATATGCCAATCGGCAACTATATCTAAAATGCCTATCGGCACCTATATCTGAAATTCCTATCGGCACCTATTTTTGAAATCCTATCGGAAAATACATCTGAAATGCCTATCAGCACCTATATTTGAAATGCCTATCCTCAACCATATCTGGAATGCCTATCGGCACCTATACTTGAAATGCCTATCAGCTTCTATATCTGAAATGCCTATCGGCACCTATTTTTAAAATGCTAATCGGCAACTATATCTGAAATGCCTATCGGCACCTATATCTGAAATGCCTATCGGCACCTATTTTTGAAATGCCTATCGGAAACTACATCTGAAATGCCTATCAGCATCTATATTTGAAATGCCTATCGGCAACCATATCTGAAATGCCTATCGGCACCTATATTTGAAATGCCTATCGGCTTCTATATCTGAAATGCCTATCGGCACCTATTTTTAAAATGCCAATCGGCAACTATATCTGAATTGCCTATCGGCACTTATATCTGAAATGCCTATCGGCACCAATTTTTGAAATACCTATCGGAAACTACATCTGAAATGCCTATCAGCACCTATTTTTGAAAGGCCTATCGGCAACCATATCTGGAATGCCTATCAACACCTATATTTGAAAAGGCAATCGGCTTCTATATCTGAAATGCCTATCAGCACCTATTTTTAAAATGCCAATCGGCAACTATATCTGAAATGCCTATCGGCACCTATATCTGAAATGCCTATCGGCACCTATTTTTGAAATGTCTATCGGAAACTACATCTGAAATGCCTATCAGCACCTATATTTGAAATGCCTGTCGGCAACAATATCTGAAATTCCTATCGACACCTATATTTTAAATACCTCTCGGCTTCTATATCTGAAATGCCTCTCGGCACCTATTTTTAAAATGCCAATCGGCAACTATATCTGAAATGCCTATCGGCACCTATATCTGAAATGCCTATCGGCACCAATTTTTGAAATGCCTATCGGTAACTACATCTGAAATGCCTAACAGCACCTATATTTGAAATGCCTTCGGCAACCATATCTGGAATACCTATTGGCACCTATATTTGAAATGCCAATCGGCTTCTATATCTGAAATGCCTATCGGCATCTATTTTTAAAATGCCAATCGGCAAATATATCTGAAATGCCTATCGGCACCTACATCTGAAATGCCTATCGGCACCTATTTTTGAAATGCCGATCGGAAACTACACCTGAAATGCCTATCAGCACCTATATTTGAAATGCCTATCGGCAACCATATCTGGAATGCCTATCGGCACCTATATTTGAAATGCCTATCGGCTTCTATATCTGAAATGCCTATCGGCACCTATTTTTAAAATGCCAATCGGCAACTATTTCTGAAAAGCCTATCGGCACCTATATCTGAAATGCCTATCGGCACCTATTTTTGAAATGCCTATCGGAAACTACATCTCAAATGCCTATCGACACCTATATTTGAAATGCCTATCGGCACCTATATTTTAAATGCTTATCGGCAACTATATCTGATATGCCTATCGGCACCTATATCTGAAATGCCTATCGGCACCTATTTTTGAAATGCCTATCGGAAACTACATCTGAAATGCCTATCGGCACCTATATCTGAAATGCCTATCGATACCTATTTTTAAAATGCCAATCGGCAACTATATCTGAAATGCCTATCGGCACCTATATCTGAAATGCCTATCGGCACCTATTTTTGAAATGCCTATCGGAAACTACATCTAAAATGCCTATCAGCACCTATATTTGAAATGCCTATCGGCAACCATATCTGGAATGCCTATCGGCACCTATATTTGAAATGCCTATCGGCTTCTATATCTAAAATGCCTATCGGCACCTATTTTTAAAATGCCAATCGGCTACTATATCTGAAATGCCTATCGGCAAAAATTTTTGAAATGCCTATCGGAAACTACATCTGAAATGCCTATCAACACCTATATTTGAAATGCCTATCGGCAACCATATCTGGAATGCCTATCGGCACCTATATTTAAAATGCCTATCGGCTTCTATATCTGAAATGCCTATCGGCACCTATTTTTAGAATGCCAATCGGCAACTATATCTGAAATGCCTATCGGCACTTATATCTGAAATGCCTATCGGCACTTATATCTAAAATGTCTATCGGCACATATTTTTGAAATGCCTATCATAAACTACATCTGAAATGCCTATCAGCACCTATATTTGAAATGCCTATCGGCAACCATATCTGAAATGCCTATCGGCACCTATATTTGAAATAACTATCGGCTTCTATATCTGAAATGCCTATCGGCACCTATTTTTAAAATGCCAATCGGCAACTATATCTGAAATGCCTATCGGCACCTATTTTTAAAATGCCAATCGGCAACTATATCTGGAATGCCTATCGGCACCTATATTTAAAATGCCTATCGGCTTCTATATCTGAAATGCCTATCGGCACCTATTTTTAAAACGCCAATCGGCAACTATATCTGAAATGCCTATCGGCACCTATATCTGAAATGCCTATCGGCACCTATTTTTGAAATGTCTATCGGAAACTACATCTGAAATGCCTATCAGCACCTATATTTGAAATGCCTATCGGCAACAATATCTGAAATTCCTTATCGACACCTATATTTTAAATACCTCTCGGCTTCTATATCTGAAATGCCTCTCGGCACCTATTTTTAAAATGCCAATCGGCAACTATATCTGAAATGCCTATCGGCACCTATATCTGAAATGCCTATCGGCACCAATTTTTGAAATGCCTATCGGTAACTACATCTGAAATACCTAACAGCACCTATATTTGAAATGCCTATCGGCAACCATATCTGGAATGCCTATCGGCACCTATATTTGAAATGCCTATCGGCTTGTATATCTGAAATGCCTATCGGCACCTATTTTTAAAATGCCAATCGGCAACTATATCCGAAATGCTTATCGGCACCTATATCTGAAATGCCTATCGGCACCAATTTTTGAAATGCCTATCGAAACAACATCTGAAATGCCTATCAGCACCTATATTTGAAATGCCTATCGGCAACCATATCTGGAATGCCTATCGGCACCTATATTTGAAATGCCTATCGGCTTCTATATCTGAAATGCCTATCGGCACCTATTTTTAATATGCCAATCGGCAACTATATCTAAAATGCCTATCGGCACCTATATCTGAAATTCCTATCGGCACCTATTTTTGAAATCCTATCGGAAACTACATCTGAAATGCCTATCAGCACCTATATTTGAAATGCCTATCCTCAACCATATCTGGAATGCCTATCGGCACCTATATTTGAAATGCCTATCAGCTTCTATATCTGAAATGCCTATCGGCACCTATTTTTAAAATGCTAATCGGCAACTATATCTGAAATGCCTATCGGCACCTATATCTGAAATGCCTATCGGCACCTATTTTTGAAATGCCTATCGGAAACTACATCTGAAATGCCTATCAGCATCTATATTTGAAATGCCTATCGGCAACCATATCTGAAATGCCTATCGGCACCTATATTTGAAATGCCTATCGGCTTCTATATCTGAAATGCCTATCGGCACCTATTTTTAAAATGCCAATCGGCAACTATATCTGAATTGCCTATCGGCACTTATATCTGAAATGCCTATCGGCACCAATTTTTGAAATACCTATCGGAAACTACATCTGAAATGCCTATCAGCACCTATTTTTGAAATGCCTATCGGCAACCATATCTGGAATGCCTATCAACACCTATATTTGAAATGCCTATCGGCTTCTATATCTGAAATGCCTATCAGCACCTATTTTTAAAATGCCAATCGGCAACTATATCTGAAATGCCTATCGGCACCTATATCTGAAATGCCTATCGGCACCTATTTTTGAAATGTCTATCGGAAACTACATCTGAAATGCCTATCAGCACCTATATTTGAAATGCCTGTCGGCAACAATATCTGAAATTCCTATCGACACCTATATTTTAAATACCTCTCGGCTTCTATATCTGAAATGCCTCTCGGCACCTATTTTTAAAATGCCAATCGGCAACTATATCTGAAATGCCTATCGGCACCTATATCTGAAATGCCTATCGGCACCAATTTTTGAAATGCCTATCGGTAACTACATCTGAAATGCCTAACAGCACCTATATTTGAAATGCCTACGGCAACCATATCTGGAATAACTATTGGCACCTATATTTGAAATGCCAATCGGCTTCTATATCTGAAATGCCTATCGGCATCTATTTTTAAAATGCCAATCGGCAACTATATCTGAAATGCCTATCGGCACCTACATCTGAAATGCCTATCCTCACCTATTTTTGAAATGCCGATCGGAAACTACACCTGAAATGCCTATCAGCACCTATATTTGAAATGCCTATCGGCAACCATATCTGGAATGCCTATCGGCACCTATATTTGAAATGCCTATCGGCTTCTATATCTGAAATGCCTATCGGCACCTATTTTTAAAATGCCAATCGGCAACTATTTCTGAAAAGCCTATCGGCACCTATATCTGAAATGCCTATCGGCACCTATTTTTGAAATGCCTATCGGAAACTACATCTCAAATGCCTATCGACACCTATATTTGAAATGCCTATCGGCACCTATATTTTAAATGCTTATCGGCAACTATATCTGATATGCCTATCGGCACCTATATCTGAAATGCCTATCGGCACCTATTTTTGAAATGCCTATCGGAAACTACATCTGAAATGCCTATCGGCACCTATATCTGAAATGCCTATCGACACCTATTTTTAAAATGCCAATCGGCAACTATATCTGAAATGCCTATCGGCACCTATATCTGAAATGCCTATCGGCACCTATTTTTGAAATGCCTATCGGAAACTACATCTAAAATGCCTATCAGCACCTATATTTGAAATGCCTATCGGCAACCATATCTGGAATGCCTATCGGCACCTATATTTGAAATGCCTATCGGCTTCTATATCTAAAATGCCTATCGGCACCTATTTTTAAAATGCCAATCGGCTACTATATCTGAAATGCCTATCGGCAAAAATTTTTGAAATGCCTATCGGAAACTACATCTGAAATGCCTATCAACACCTATATTTGAAATGCCTATCGGCAACCATATCTGGAATGCCTATCGGCACCTATATTTAAAATGCCTATCGGCTTCTATATCTGAAATGCCTATCGACACCTATTTTTAGAATGCCAATCGGCAACTATATCTGAAATGCCTATCGGCACTTATATCTGAAATGCCTATCGGCACTTATATCTGAAATGTCTATCGGCACATATTTTTGAAATGCCTATCGGAAACTACATCTGAAATGCCTATCAGCACCTATATTTGAAATGCCTATCGGCAACCATATCTGAAATGCCTATCGGCACCTATATTTGAAATACCTATCGGCTTCTATATCTGAAATGCCTATCGGCACCTATTTTTAAAATGCCAATCGGCAACTATATCTGAAATGCCTATCGGCACCTATTTTTAAAAATGCCAATCGGCAACTATATCTGGAATGCCTATCGGCACCTATATTTAAAATGCCTATCGGCTTCTATATCTGAAATGCCTATCGGCACCTATTTTTAAAATGCCAATCGGCAACTATATCTGAAATGCCTATCGGCACCTATATCTGAAATGCCTATCGGCACCTATTTTTGAAATGTCTATCGGAAACTACATCTGAAATGCCTATCAGCACCTATATTTGAAATGCCTGTCGGCAACAATATCTGAAATTCCTATCGACACCTATATTTTAAATACCTCTCGGCTTCTATATCTGAAATGCCTCTCGGCACCTATTTTTAAAATGCCAATCGGCAACTATATCTGAAATGCCTATCGGCACCTATATCTGAAATGCCTATCGGCACCAATTTTTGAAATGCCTATCGGTAACTACATCTGAAATGCCTAACAGCACCTATATTTGAAATGCCTACGGCAACCATATCTGGAATACCTATTGGCACCTATATTTGAAATGCCAATCGGCTTCTATATCTGAAATGCCTATCGGCATCTATTTTTAAAATGCCAATCGGCAACTATATCTGAAATGCCTATCGGCACCTACATCTGAAATGCCTATCGGCACCTATTTTTGAAATGCCGATCGGAAACTACACCTGAAATGCCTATCAGCACCTATATTTGAAATGCCTATCGGCAACCATATCTGGAATGCCTATCGGCACCTATATTTGAAGTGCCTATCGGCTTCTATATCTGAAATGCCTATCGGCACCTATTTTTAAAATGCCAATCGGCAACTATTTCTGAAAAGCCTATCGGCACCTATATCTGAAATGCCTATCGGCACCTATTTTTGAAATGCCTATCGGAAACTACATCTCAAATGCCTATCGACACCTATATTTGAAATGCCTATCGGCACCTATATTTTAAATGCTTATCGGCAACTATATCTGATATGCCTATCGGCACCTATATCTGAAATGCCTATCGGCACCTATTTTTGAAATGCCTATCGGAAACTACATCTGAAATGCCTATCGGCACCTATATCTGAAATGCCTATCGACACCTATTTTTAAAATGCCAATCGGCAACTATATCTGAAATGCCTATCGGCACCTATATCTGAAATGCCTATCGGCACCTATTTTTGAAATGCCTATCGGAAACTACATCTAAAATGCCTATCAGCACCTATATTTGAAATGCCTATCGGCAACCATATCTGGAATGCCTATCGGCACCTATATTTGAAATGCCTATCGGCTTCTATATCTAAAATGCCTATCGGCACCTATTTTTAAAATGCCAATCGGCTACTATATCTGAAAGGCCTATCGGCAAAAATTTTTGAAATGCCTATCGGAAACTACATCTGAAATGCCTATCAACACCTATATTTGAAATGCCTATCGGCAACCATATCTGGAATGCCTATCGGCACCTATATTTAAAATGCCTATCGGCTTCTATATCTGAAATGCCTATCGACACCTATTTTTAGAATGCCAATCGGCAACTATATCTAAAATGCCTATCGGCACTTATATCTGAAATGCCTATCGGCACTTATATCTGAAATGTCTATCGGCACATATTTTTGAAATGCCTATCGGAAACTACATCTGAAATGCCTATCAGCACCTATATTTGAAATGCCTATCGGCAACCATATCTGAAATGCCTATCGGCACCTATATTTGAAATACCTATCGGCTTCTATATCTGAAATGCCTATCGGCACCTATTTTTAAAATGCCAATCGGCAACTATATCTGAAATGCCTATCGGCACCTATTTTTAAAATGCCAATCGGCAACTATATCTGGAATGCCTATCGGCACCTATATTTAAAATGCCTATCGGCTTCTATATCTGAAATGCCTATCGGCACCTATTTTTAAAATGCCAATCGGCAACTATATCTGAAATGCCTATCGGCACCTATATCTGAAATGCCTATCGGCACCTATTTTTGAAATGTCTATCGGAAACTACATCTGAAATGCCTATCAGCACCTATATTTGAAATGCCTATCGGCAACCATATCTGAAATGCCTATCGGCACCTATATTTGAAATACCTATCGGCTTCTATATCTGAAATGCCTATCGGCACCTATTTTTGAAATGCCTATCGGAAACTACATCTGAAATGCCTATCAGCATCTATATTTGAAATGCCTATCGGCAACCATATCTGAAATGCCTATCGGCACCTATATTTGAAATGCCTATCGGCTTCTATATCTGAAATGCCTATCGGCACCTATTTTTAAAATGCCAATCGGCAACTATATCTGAATTGCCTATCGGCACTTATATCTGAAATGCCTATCGGCACCAATTTTTGA
>JAVRKA010001149.1:0-24338 GCA_034508555.1 Venustoraphidia nigricollis | reverse complement strand
AGATATAGAAGCCGATAGGCATTTCAAATATAGGTGCCGATAGGCATACCACATATGGTTGCCGATAGGCATTTCAAATATAGGTGCCGATAGGCATACCACATATGGTTGCCGATAGGCATTTCAAATATAGGTGCTGATAGGCATTTCAGATGTAGTTTCCGATAGGCATTTCAAAAATAGGTGCCGATAGGCATTTCAGATATAGGTGCCGATAGGCATTTCAGATATAGTTGCCAATTGGCATTTTAAAAATAGGTGCCGATAGGCATTTCAGATATAGAAGCCGATAGGCATTTCAAATATAGGTGCCGATAGGCATTCCAGATATGGTTGCCGATAGGCATTTCAAATAAAGGTGCTGATAGGCATTTTAGATGTAGTTTCCGATAGGCATTTCAAAAATTGATGCCGATAGGCACTTCAGATATAGGTGCCGATAGGCATTTCAGATATACTTGCCGATTGGCTTTTTAAAAACAGGTGCCGATAGGCATTTCAGATATAGAGGCCGATAGGTATTTCAAATATAGGTGTCGATAGGCATTTCAGATATGGTTGCCGATAGGCATTTCAAATATAGGAGCAGATAGGCATTTCAGATGTAGTTTCCGAAAGGCATTTCAAAAATAGGTGCCGATAGGCATTTCAGATATAGGTGCCGATAAGCATTTCAGATATAGTTGCCGATTGGCATTTTAAAAATAGGTGCCGATAGGCATTTCAGATATAGAAGCCGATAGGCATTTCAAATATAGGTGCCGATAGGCATTCCAGATATGGTTGCCGATAGGCATTTCAAATATAAGTGCTGATAGGCATTTCAGATGTAGTTTCCGATAGGCATTTCAAAAATAGGTACCGATAGGCATTTCAGATATAGGTGCCGATAGGCATTTCAGATATAGTTGCCAATTAGCATTTTAAAAATAGGTGTCGATAGGCATTTCAGATATAGAAGCCGATAGGCATTTCAAATATAGGTGCCGATAGGCATTTCAGATATAGTTGCCGATTGGCAATTTAAAAAAAGGTGCCGATAGGCATTTCAGATATAGAAGCCGATAGGTGTTTCAAATATAGGTGTCGATAGGCATTTCAGATATGGTTGCCGATAGGCATTTCAAATATAGTTCCTGATAGGCATTTCAGATGTAGTTTCCGATAGGCATTTCAAAAATAGGTGCCGATAGGCATTTCAGATATAGTTACCGATTGGCATTTTAAAAATGGGTGCCGATAGGCATTTTAGATGTAGTTTCCGATAGGCATTTAAAAAATAGGTGCCGATAGGCATTTCAGATATAGGTGCCGATAGGCTTTTCTGATGTGGTTGCCGATAGGCATTTCAAATATAGGTGCTGATAGGCATTACAGATGTAGTTTTCGATAGGCATTTCAAAAATAGGTGCCGATAGGCATTTCAGATATAGGTGCCGATAGGCACTTCAGATATAGTTGCCGATTGGCATTTTAAAAATAGGTGCCGATAGGCATTTCAGATATAGGAGCCGATAGGCAATTCAAATGTAGGTGCCGATTGCATTCCAGATATGGTTGCCGATAGGCATTTCAAATATAGGTGCTGATAGGCATTTCAGATGTAGTTTCCAATAGGCATTTCAAAAATAGGTACCGATAGGCATTTCAGATATAAGTGCCGATAGGCATTTCAGATATAGTTGCCGATTGGCATTTTTAAAATAGGTGCCGATAGGCATTTCAGATATAGAAGCCGATAGGCATTTCAAATGTTGGTGCCGATAGGCATTCCAGATATAGTTGCAGATAGGCATTTCAAATATAAGTGCTGAAAGGCATTTCAGATGTAGTTTCCGATAGGCATTTCAAAAATTTGTGCCGATAGGCATTTCAGATATAGGTGCCGATTGGCACTTTAAAAATAGGTGCCGATAGGCATTTCAGATATAGAAGCCGATAGGCATTTTAAATATAGGTGCCGATAGGCATTCCAGATATGGTTGCCGATAGGCATTTCAAACATAGGTGCTGATTTGCATTTCAGATGTAGTTTCCGATAGGCATTTCAAAAATAGGTGCCGATAGGCATTTCAGATATAGGTGCCAATAGGCATTTCAGATATAGTTGCCGATTGGCATTTTTAAAATAGGTGCCGATAGGCATTTCAGATATAAGTGCTGAAAGGCATTTCAGATATAGAAGCCGATAGGCATTTCAAATATAGGTGCCGATAGGCATCCAGATATGGTTGCCGATAGGCATTTCAAATATAAGTGCTGAAAGGCATTTCAGATGTAGTTCCCGATAGGCATTTCAAAAATTGGTGCCGATAGGCATTTCAGATATAGGTGCCGATAGGCATTTCAGATATAGTTGCCGATTGGCATTTTAAAAATAGGTGCCGATAGGCATTTCAGATATAGAAGCCGATAGGCATTTCAAATATAGGTACCGATAAGCATTCCGGATATGGTTGCCGATAGGAATTTCAAATATAGGTGCTGATAGGCATTTCAGAAGTAGTTTCCGATAGGCATTTCAAAAATAGGTGCCGATAGGCACTTTAGATATAGGTGCCGATAGGCATTTCAGATATAGTTGCCGATTGGCATTTTAAAAAATGGTGCCGATAGGCATTTCAGATATAGAAGCCGATAGGTGTTTCAAATATAGGTGTCGATAGGCATTTCAGATATGGTTGCCGATAGGCATTTCAAATATAGTTCCTGATAGGCATTTCAGATGTTGTTTCCGATAGGCATTTCAAAAATAGGTGCCGATAGGCATTTCAGATATAGGTGCCGATAGGCATTTCAGATATAGTTGCCGATTGGCATTTTAAAAAAAGGTGCCGATAGGCATTTTAGATGTAGTTTCCGATAGGCATTTTAAAAATAGGTGCCGATGGGCATTTCAGATATAGGTGCCGATAGGCACTTCAGAAATAGTTGCCGATTGGCATTTCAAAAATAGGTGCCGATAGGCATTTCAGATATAGGTGCCGATAGGCATTTCAGATATAGTTGCCGATTGGCATTTTAAAAATGGGTGCCGATAGGCATTTTAGATGTAGTTTCCGATAGGCATTTTAAAAATAGGTGCCGATAGGCATTTCAGATATAGGTGCCGATAGGCATATCAGATATAGTTGCCGATAGGCATTTAAAATATAGGTACCGATAGGCATTTCAAATATAGGTGTCGATAGGCATTTCAGATATAAATGCCGAAAGGCATTTCAGATATAGGTGCCGATAGGCAATTCTGATGTGGTTGCCGATAGGCATTTCAAATATAGGTGCTGATAGGCATTTCAGATGTAGTTTTCGATAGGCATTTCAAAAATAGGTGCCGATAGGCATTTCAGATATAGGTGCCGATAGGCACTTCAGATATAGTTGCCGATTGGCATTTTAAAAATAGGTGCCGATAGGCATTTCAGATATAGAAGCCGATAGGCATTTCAAATGTAGGTGCCGATAGCATTCTAGATATGGTTGCCGATAGGCATTTTAAATATAGGTGCTGATAGGTATTTCAGATGTAGTTTCCGATAGGCATTTCAAAAATAGGTGCCGATAGGCATTTCAGATATAGGTGCCGATAGGCATTTCGGATATAGTTGCCGATTGGCATTTTAAAAATAGGTGCCTATAGGCATTTCAGATATAGTTGCCGATTGGCATTTTAAAAACAGGTGCCGATAGGTATTTCAGATATAGAGGCCGATAGGTATTTCAAATATAGGTGGCGATAGGCATTTCAGATATGGTTGCCGATAGGCATTTAAAATATAGGAGCAGATAGGCATTTCAGATGTAGTTTCCGAAAGGCATTTCAAAAATAGGTGCCGATAGGCATTTCAGATATAGGTGCCGATAGGCATTTCGGATATAGTTGCCGATTGGCATTTTAAAAATAGGTGCCTATAGGCATTTCAGATATAGAAGCCGAAAGGCATTTCAAATATAGGTGCTGATAGGCATTCTAGATATGGTTGCCGATAGGCATTTCAAATATAAGTGCTGAAAGGCATTTCAGATGTAGTTTCCGATAGGCATTTCAAAAATAGGTACCGATAGGCATTTCAGATATAGGTGCCGATAGGCATTTCAGACATAGTTGCCAATTGGCATTTTAAAAATAGGTGTCGATAGGCATTTCAGATATAGAAGCCGACAGGCATTTCAAATATAGGTGCAGATAGGCATTCCAGATATGGTTGCCGGTAGGCATTTCAAATATAAGTGCTGATAGGCATTTTAGATGTAGTTTCCAATAGGCATTTCAAAAATTGGTGCCGATAGGCATTTCAGATATAGGTGCCGATAGGCATTTCAGATATAGTTGCCGATTGGCATTTTAAAAATAGGTGCCGATAGGCATTTCAGATATAAAAGCCGATAGGTATTTCAAATATAGGTGTCGATAGGCATTTCAGATATGGTTGCCGATAGGCATTTCAAATATAGGTGCTGATAGGCATTTCAGATGTAGTTTCCGATAGGCATTTAAAAAATAGGTGCCGATAGGCTTTTCAGATATAGGTGCCGATAGGCATTTCAGATATAGTTGCCGATTGGCATTTTAAAAATAGTTGCCGATAGGCATTTCAGATATAGAAGCCGATAGGCATTTCAAATATAGGTGCCGATAGGCATACCACATATGGTTGCCGATAGGCATTTCAAATATAGGTGCCGATAGGCATACCACATATGGTTGCCGATAGGCATTTTAAATATAGGTGCTGATAGGCATTTCAGATGTAGTTTCCGATAGGCATTTCAAAAATAGGTGCCGATAGGCATTTCAGATATAGGTGCCGATAGGCATTTCAGATATAGTTGCCAATTGGCATTTTAAAAATAGGTGCCGATAGGCATTTCAGATATAGAAGCCGATAGGCATTTCAAATATAGGTGCCGATAGGCATTCCAGATATGGTTGCCGATAGGCATTTCAAATAAAGGTGCTGATAGGCATTTTAGATGTAGTTTCCGATAGGCATTTCAAAAATTGATGCCGATAGGCACTTCAGATATAGGTGCCGATAGGCATTTCAGATATACTTGCCGATTGGCTTTTTAAAAACAGGTGCCGATAGGCATTTCAGATATAGAGGCCGATAGGTATTTCAAATATAGGTGTCGATAGGCATTTCAGATATGGTTGCCGATAGGCATTTCAAATATGGGAGCAGATAGGCATTTCAGATGTAGTTTCCGAAAGGCATTTCAAAAATAGGTGCCGATAGGCATTTCAGATATAGGTGCCGATAAGCATTTCAGATATAGTTGCCGATTGGCATTTTAAAAATAGGTGCCGATAGGCATTTCAGATATAGAAGCCGATAGGCATTTCAAATATAGGTGCCGATAGGCATTCCAGATATGGTTGCCGATAGGCATTTCAAATATAAGTGCTGATAGGCATTTCAGATGTAGTTTCCGATAGGCATTTCAAAAATAGGTACCGATAGGCATTTCAGATATAGGTGCCGATAGGCATTTCAGATATAGTTGCCAATTAGCATTTTAAAAATAGGTGTCGATAGGCATTTCAGATATAGAAGCCGATAGGCATTTCAAATATAGGTGCCGATAGGCATTTCAGTTATAGTTGCCGATTGGCATTTTAAAAAAAGGTGCCGATAGGCATTTCAGATATAGAAGCCGATAGGTGTTTCAAATATAGGTGTCGATAGGCATTTCAGATATGGTTGCCGATAGGCATTTCAAATATAGTTCCTGATAGGCATTTCAGATGTAGTTTCCGATAGGCATTTCAAAAATAGGTGCCGATAGGGATTTCAGATATAGTTACCGATTGGCATTTTAAAAATGGGTGCCGATAGGCATTTTAGATGTAGTTTCCGATAGGCATTTAAAAAATAGGTGCCGATAGGCATTTCAGATATAGGTGCCGATAGGCTTTTCTGATGTGGTTGCCGATAGGCATTTCAAATATAGGTGCTGATAGGCATTACAGATGTAGTTTTCGATAGGCATTTCAAAAATAGGTGCCGATAGGCATTTCAGATATAGGTGCCGATAGGCACTTCAGATATAGTTGCCGATTGGCATTTTAAAAATAGGTGCCGATAGGCATTTCAGATATAGGAGCCGATAGGCAATTCAAATGTAGGTGCCGATTGCATTCCAGATATGGTTGCCGATAGGCATTTCAAATATAGGTGCTGATAGGCATTTCAGATGTAGTTTCCAATAGGCATTTCAAAAATAGGTACCGATAGGCATTTCAGATATAAGTGCCGATAGGCATTTCAGATATAGTTGCCGATTGGCATTTTTAAAATAGGTGCCGATAGGCATTTCAGATATAGAAGCCGATAGGCATTT
This sequence comes from Venustoraphidia nigricollis, assembly GCA_034508555.1. NCBI lineage: Eukaryota > Metazoa > Arthropoda > Insecta > Raphidioptera > Raphidiidae > Venustoraphidia > Venustoraphidia nigricollis. The sequence continues at coordinate 17,993 of JAVRKA010001149.1, read as the reverse complement.
CAAATGTTGGTGCCGATAGGCATTCCAGATATAGTTGCAGATAGGCATTTCAAATATAAGTGCTGAAAGGCATTTCAGATGTAGTTTCCGATAGGCATTTCAAAAATTGGTGCCGATAGGCATTTCAGATATAGGTGCCGATTGGCACTTTAAAAATAGGTGCCGATAGGCATTTCAGATATAGAAGCCGATAGGCATTATAATATAGGTGCCGATAGGCATTCCAGATATGGTTGCCGATAGGCATTTCAAACATAGGTGCTGATTTGCATTTCAGATGTAGTTTCCGATAGGCATTTCAAAAATAGGTGCCGATAGGCATTTCAGATATAGGTGCCAATAGGCATTTCAGATATAGTTGCCGATTGGCATTTTTAAAATAGGTGCCGATAGGCATTTCAGATATAAGTGCTGAAAGGCATTTCAGATATAGAAGCCGATAGGCATTTCAAATATAGGTGCCGATAGGCATTCCAGATATGGTTGCCGATAGGCATTTCAAATATAAGTGCTGAAAGGCATTTCAGATGTAGTTCCCGATAGGCATTTCAAAAATTGGTGCCGATAGGCATTTCAGATATAGGTGCCGATAGGCATTTCAGATATAGTTGCCGATTGGCATTTTAAAAATAGGTGCCGATAGGCATTTCAGATATAGAAGCCGATAGGCATTTCAAATATAGGTACCGATAAGCATTCCGGATATGGTTGCCGATAGGAATTTCAAATATAGGTGCTGATAGGCATTTCAGAAGTAGTTTCCGATAGGCATTTCAAAAATAGGTGCCGATAGGCACTTTAGATATAGGTGCCGATAGGCATTTCAGATATAGTTGCCGATTGGCATTTTAAAAAAAGGTGCCGATAGGCATTTCAGATATAGAAGCCGATAGGTGTTTCAAATATAGGTGTCGATAGGCATTTCAGATATGGTTGCCGATAGGCATTTCAAATATAGTTCCTGATAGGCATTTCAGATGTTGTTTCCGATAGGCATTTCAAAAATAGGTGCCGATAGGCATTTCAGATATAGGTGCCGATAGGCATTTCAGATATAGTTGCCGATTGGCATTTTAAAAAAAGGTGCCGATAGGCATTTTAGATGTAGTTTCCGATAGGCATTTTAAAAATAGGTGCCGATGGGCATTTCAGATATAGGTGCCGATAGGCACTTCAGAAATAGTTGCCGATTGGCATTTCAAAAATAGGTGCCGATAGGCATTTCAGATATAGGTGCCGATAGGCATTTCAGATATAGTTGCCGATTGGCATTTTAAAAATGGGTGCCGATAGGCATTTTAGATGTAGTTTCCGATAGGCATTTTAAAAATAGGTGCCGATAGGCATTTCAGATATAGGTGCCGATAGGCATATCAGATATAGTTGCCGATAGGCATTTAAAATATAGGTACCGATAGGCATTTCAAATATAGGTGTCGATAGGCATTTCAGATATAAATGCCGAAAGGCATTTCAGATATAGGTGCCGATAGGCAATTCTGATGTGGTTGCCGATAGGCATTTCAAATATAGGTGCTGATAGGCATTTCAGATGTAGTTTTCGATAGGCATTTCAAAAATAGGTGCCGATAGGCATTTCAGATATAGGTGCCGATAGGCACTTCAGATATAGTTGCCGATTGGCATTTTAAAAATAGGTGCCGATAGGCATTTCAGATATAGAAGCCGATAGGCATTTCAAATGTAGGTGCCGATAGCATTCTAGATATGGTTGCCGATAGGCATTTTAAATATAGGTGCTGATAGGTATTTCAGATGTAGTTTCCGATAGGCATTTCAAAAATAGGTGCCGATAGGCATTTCAGATATAGGTGCCGATAGGCATTTCGGATATAGTTGCCGATTGGCATTTTAAAAATAGGTGCCTATAGGCATTTCAGATATAGTTGCCGATTGGCATTTTAAAAACAGGTGCCGATAGGTATTTCAGATATAGAGGCCGATAGGTATTTCAAATATAGGTGGCGATAGGCATTTCAGATATGGTTGCCGATAGGCATTTAAAATATAGGAGCAGATAGGCATTTCAGATGTAGCTTCCGAAAGGCATTTCAAAAATAGGTGCCGATAGGCATTTCAGATATATGTGCCGATAGGCATTTCGGATATAGTTGCCGATTGGCATTTAAAAAATAGGTGCCTATAGGCATTTCAGATATAGAAGCCGAAAGGCATTTCAAATATAGGTGCTGATAGGCATTCTAGATATGGTTGCCGATAGGCATTTCAAATATAAGTGCTGAAAGGCATTTCAGATGTAGTTTCCGATAGGCATTTCAAAAATAGGTACCGATAGGCATTTCAGATATAGGTGCCGATAGGCATTTCAGACATAGTTGCAAATTGGCATTTTAAAAATAGGTGTCGATAGGCATTTCAGATATAGAAGCCGACAGGCATTTCAAATATAGGTGCAGATAGGCATTCCAGATATGGTTGCCGGTAGGCATTTCAAATATAAGTGCTGATAGGCATTTTAGATGTAGTTTCCAATAGGCATTTCAAAAATTGGTGCCGATAGGCATTTCAGATATAGGTGCCGATAGGCATTTCAGATATAGTTGCCGATTGGCATTTTAAAAATAGGTGCCGATAGGCATTTCAGATATAAAAGCCGATAGGTATTTCAAATATAGGTGTCGATAGGCATTTCAGATATGGTTGCCGATAGGCATTTCAAATATAGGTGCTGATAGGCATTTCAGATGTAGTTTCCGATAGGCATTTAAAAAATAGGTGCCGATAGGCTTTTCAGATATAGGTGCCGATAGGCATTTCAGATATAGTTGCCGATTGGCATTTTAAAAATAGTTGCCGATAGGCATTTCAGATATAGAAGCCGATAGGCATTTCAAATATAGGTGCCGATAGGCATACCACATATGGTTGCCGATAGGCATTTCAAATATAGGTGCCGATAGGCATACCACATATGGTTGCCGATAGGCATTTCAAATATAGGTGCTGATAGGCATTTCAGATGTAGTTTCCGATAGGCATTTCAAAAATAGGTGCCGATAGGCATTTCAGATATAGGTGCCGATAGGCATTTCAGATATAGTTGCCAATTGGCATTTTAAAAATAGGTGCCGATAGGCATTTCAGATATAGAAGCCGATAGGCATTTCAAATATAGGTGCCGATAGGCATTCCAGATATGGTTGCCGATAGGCATTTCAAATAAAGGTGCTGATAGGCATTTTAGATGTAGTTTCCGATAGGCATTTCAAAAATTGATGCCGATAGGCACTTCAGATATAGGTGCCGATAGGCATTTCAGATATACTTGCCGATTGGCTTTTTAAAAACAGGTGCCGATAGGCATTTCAGATATAGAGGCCGATAGGTATTTCAAATATAGGTGTCGATAGGCATTTCAGATATGGTTGCCGATAGGCATTTCAAATATAGGAGCAGATAGGCATTTCAGATGTAGTTTCCGAAAGGCATTTCAAAAATAGGTGCCGATAGGCATTTCAGATATAGGTGCCGATAAGCATTTCAGATATAGTTGCCGATTGGCATTTTAAAAATAGGTGCCGATAGGCATTTCAGATATAGAAGCCGATAGGCATTTCAAATATAGGTGCCGATAGGCATTCCAGATATGGTTGCCGATAGGCATTTCAAATATAAGTGCTGATAGGCATTTCAGATGTAGTTTCCGATAGGCATTTCAAAAATAGGTACCGATAGGCATTTCAGATATAGGTGCCGATAGGCATTTCAGATATAGTTGCCAATTAGCATTTTAAAAATAGGTGTCGATAGGCATTTCAGATATAGAAGCCGATAGGCATTTCAAATATAGGTGCCGATAGGCATTTCAGATATAGTTGCCGATTGGCAATTTAAAAAAAGGTGCCGATAGGCATTTCAGATATAGAAGCCGATAGGTGTTTCAAATATAGGTGTCGATAGGCATTTCAGATATGGTTGCCGATAGGCATTTCAAATATAGTTCCTGATAGGCATTTCAGATGTAGTTTCCGATAGGCATTTCAAAAATAGGTGCCGATAGGCATTTCAGATATAGTTACCGATTGGCATTTTAAAAATGGGTGCCGATAGGCATTTTAGATGTAGTTTCCGATAGGCATTTAAAAAATAGGTGCCGATAGGCATTTCAGATATAGGTGCCGATAGGCTTTTCTGATGTGGTTGCCGATAGGCATTTCAAATATAGGTGCTGATAGGCATTACAGATGTAGTTTTCGATAGGCATTTCAAAAATAGGTGCCGATAGGCATTTCAGATATAGGTGCCGATAGGCACTTCAGATATAGTTGCCGATTGGCATTTTAAAAATATGTGCCGATAGGCATTTCAGATATAGGAGCCGATAGGCAATTCAAATGTAGGTGCCGATTGCATTCCAGATATGGTTGCCGATAGGCATTTCAAATATAGGTGCTGATAGACATTTCAGATGTAGTTTCCAATAGGCATTTCAAAAATAGGTACCGATAGGCATTTCAGATATAAGTGCCGATAGGCATTTCAGATATAGTTGCCGATTGGCATTTTTAAAATAGGTGCCGATAGGCATTTCAGATATAGAAGCCGATAGGCATTTCAAATGTTGGTGCCGATAGGCATTCCAGATATAGTTGCAGATAGGCATTTCAAATATAAGTGCTGAAAGGCATTTCAGATGTAGTTTCCGATAGGCATTTCAAAAATTGGTGCCGATAGGCATTTCAGATATAGGTGCCGATTGGCACTTAAAAAATAGGTGCCGATAGGCATTTCAGATATAGACGCCGATAGGCATTTCAAATATAGGTGCCGATAGGCATTCCAGATATGGTTGCCGATAGGCATTTCAAACATAGGTGATGATTTGCATTTCAGATGTAGTTTCCGATAGGCATTTCAAAAATAGGTGCCGATAGGCATTTCAGATATAGGTGCCAATAGGCATTTCAGATATAGTTGCCGATTGGCATTTTTAAAATAGGTGCCGATAGGCATTTCAGATATAAGTGCTGAAAGGCATTTCAGATATAGAAGCCGATAGGCATTTCAAATATAGGTGCCGATAGGCATTCCAGATATGGTTGCCGATAGGCATTTCAAATATAAGTGCTGAAAGGCATTTCAGATGTAGTTCCCGATAGGCATTTCAAAAATTGGTGCCGATAGGCATTTCAGATATAGGTGCCGATAGGCATTTCAGATATAGTTGCCGATTGGCATTTTAAAAATAGGTGCCGATAGGCATTTCAGATATAGAAGCCGATAGGCATTTCAAATATAGGTACCGATAAGCATTCCGGATATGGTTGCCGATAGGAATTTCAAATATAGGTGCTGATAGGCATTTCAGAAGTAGTTTCCGATAGGCATTTCAAAAATAGGTGCCGATAGGCACTTTAGATATAGGTGACGATAGGCATTTCAGATATAGTTGCCGATTGGCATTTTAAAAAAAGGTGCCGATAGGCATTTCAGATATAGAAGCCGATAGGTGTTTCAAATATAGGTGTCGATAGGCATTTCAGATATGGTTGCCGATAGGCATTTCAAATATAGTTCCTGATAGGCATTTCAGATGTTGTTTCCGATAGGCATTTCAAAAATAGGTGCCGATAGGCATTTCAGATATAGGTGCCGATAGGCATTTCAGATATAGTTGCCGATTGGCATTTTAAAAAAAGGTGCCGATAGGCATTTTAGATGTAGTTTCCGATAGGCATTTTAAAAATAGGTGCCGATGGGCATTTCAGATATAGGTGCCGATAGGAACTTCAGATATAGTTGCCGATTGGCATTTCAAAAATAGGTGCCGATAGGCATTTCAGATATAGGTGCCGATAGGCATTTCAGATATAGTTGCCGATTGGCATTTTAAAAATGGGTGCCGATAGGCATTTTAGATGTAGTTTCCGATAGGCATTTTAAAAATAGGTGCCGATAGGCATTTCAGATATAGGTGCCGATAGGCATATCAGATATAGTTGCCGATAGGCATTTAAAATATAGGTACCGATAGGCATTTCAAATATAGGTGTCTAAGGCATTTCAGATATAAATACCGAAAGGCATTTCAGATATAGGTGCCGATAGGCAATTCTGATGTGGTTGCCGATAGGCATTTCAAATATAGGTGCTGATAGGCATTTCAGATGTAGTTTTCGATAGGCATTTCAAAAATAGGTGCCGATAGGCATTTCAGATATAGGTGCCGATAGGCACTTCAGATATAGTTGCCGATTGGCATTTTAAAAATAGGTGCCGATAGGCATTTCAGATATAGAAGCCGATAGGCATTTCAAATGTAGGTGCCGATAGCATTCTAGATATGGTTGCCGATAGGCATTTTAAATATAGGTGCTGATAGGTATTTCAGATGTAGTTTCCGATAGGCATTTCAAAAATAGGTGCCGATAGGCATTTCAGATATAGGTGCCGATAGGCATTCCGGATATAGTTGCCGATTGGCATTTTAAAAATAGTTGCCTATAGGCATTTCAGATATAGTTGCCGATTGGCATTTTAAAAACAGGTGCCGATAGGTATTTCAGATATAGAGGCCGATAGGTATTTCAAATATAGGTGGCGATAGGCATTTCAGATATGGTTGCCGATAGGCATTTAAAATATAGGAGCAGATAGGCATTTCAGATGTAGTTTCCGAAAGGCATTTCAAAAATAGGTGCCGATAGGCATTTCAGATATAGGTGCCGATAGGCATTTCGGATATAGTTGCCGATTGGCATTTTAAAAATAGGTGCCTATAGGCATTTCAGATATAGAAGCCGAAAGGCATTTCAAATATAGGTGCTGATAGGCATTCTAGATATGGTTGCCGATAGGCATTTCAAATATAAGTGCTGAAAGGCATTTCAGATGTAGTTTCCGATAGGCATTTCAAAAATAGGTACCGATAGGCATTTCAGATATAGGTGCCGATAGGCATTTCAGACATAGTTGCAAATTGGCATTTTAAAAATAGGTGTCGATAGGCATTTCAGATATAGAAGCCGACAGGCATTTCAAATATAGGTGCAGATAGGCATTCCAGATATGGTTGCCGGTAGGCATTTCAAATATAAGTGCTGATAGGCATTTTAGATGTAGTTTCCAATAGGCATTTCAAAAATTGGTGCCGATAGGCATTTCAGATATAGGTGCCGATAGGCATTTCAAATATAGTTGCCGATTGGCATTTTAAAAATAGGTGCCGATAGGCATTTCAGATATAAAAGCCGATAGGTATTTCAAATATAGGTGTCGATAGGCATTTCAGATATGGTTGCCGATAGGCATTTCAAATATAGGTGCTGATAGGCATTTCAGATGTAGTTTCCGATAGGCATTTAAAAAATAGGTGCCGATAGGCTTTTCAGATATAGGTGCCGATAGGCATTTCAGATATAGTTGCCGATTGGCATTTTAAAAATAGTTGCCGATAGGCATTTCAGATATAGAAGCCGATAGGCATTTCAAATATAGGTGCCGATAGGCATACCACATATGGTTGCCGATAGGCATTTCAAATATAGGTGCCGATAGGCATACCACATATGGTTGCCGATAGGCATTTCAAATATAGGTGCTGATAGGCATTTCAGATGTAGTTTCCGATAGGCATTTCAAAAATAGGTGCCGATAGGCATTTCAGATATAGGTGCCGATAGGCATTTCAGATATAGTTGCCAATTGGCATTTTAAAAATAGGTGCCGATAGGCATTTCAGATATAGAAGCCGATAGGCATTTCAAATATAGGTGCCGATAGGCATTCCAGATATGGTTGCCGATAGGCATTTCAAATAAAGGTGCTGATAGGCATTTTAGATGTAGTTTCCGATAGGCATTTCAAAAATTGATGCCGATAGGCACTTCAGATATAGGTGCCGATAGGCATTTCAGATATACTTGCCGATTGGCTTTTTAAAAACAGGTGCCGATAGGCATTTCAGATATAGAGGCCGATAGGTATTTCAAATATAGGTGTCGATAGGCATTTCAGATATGGTTGCCGATAGGCATTTCAAATATAGGAGCAGATAGGCATTTCAGATGTAGTTTCCGAAAGGCATTTTAAAAATAGGTGCCGATAGGCATTTCAGATATAGGTGCCGATAAGCATTTCAGATATAGTTGCCGATTGGCATTTTAAAAATAGGTGCCGATAGGCATTTCAGATATAGAAGCCGATAGGCATTTCAAATATAGGTGCCGATAGGCATTCCAGATATGGTTGCCGATAGGCATTTCAAATATAAGTGCTGATAGGCATTTCAGATGTAGTTTCCGATAGGCATTTCAAAAATAGGTACCGATAGGCATTTCAGATATAGGTGCCGATAGGCATTTCAGATATAGTTGCCAATTAGCATTTTAAAAATAGGTGTCGATAGGCATTTCAGATATAGAAGCCGATAGGCATTTCAAATATAGGTGCCGATAGGCATTTCAGATATAGTTGCCGATTGGCAATTTAAAAAAAGGTGCCGATAGGCATTTCAGATATAGAAGCCGATAGGTGTTTCAAATATAGGTGTCGATAGGCATTTCAGATATGGTTGCCGATAGGCATTTCAAATATAGTTCCTGATAGGCATTTCAGATGTAGTTTCCGATAGGCATTTCAAAAATAGGTGCCGATAGGCATTTCAGATATAGTTACCGATTGGCATTTTAAAAATAAGTGCCGATAGGCATTTTAGATGTAGTTTCCGATAGGCATTTAAAAAATAGGTGCCGATAGGCATTTCAGATATAGGTGCCGATAGGCTTTTCTGATGTGGTTGCCGATAGGCATTTCAAATATAGGTGCTGATAGGCATTACAGATGTAGTTTTCGATAGGCATTTCAAAAATAGGTGCCGATAGGCATTTCAGATATAGGTGCCGATAGGCACTTCAGATATAGTTGCCGATTGGCATTTTAAAAATAGGTGCCGATAGGCATTTCAGATATAGGAGCCGATAGGCAATTCAAATGTAGGTGCCGATTGCATTCCAGATATGGTTGCCGATAGGCATTTCAAATATAGGTGCTGATAGGCATTTCAGATGTAGTTTCCAATAGGCATTTCAAAAATAGGTACCGATAGGCATTTCAGATATAAGTGCCGATAGGCATTTCAGATATAGTTGCCGATTGGCATTTTTAAAATAGGTGCCGATAGGCATTTCAGATATAGAAGCCGATAGGCATTTCAAATGTTGGTGCCGATAGGCATTCCAGATATAGTTGCAGATAGGCATTTCAAATATAAGTGCTGAAAGGCATTTCAGATGTAGTTTCCGATAGGCATTTCAAAAATTGGTGCCGATAGGCATTTCAGATATAGGTGCCGATTGGCACTTTAAAAATAGGTGCCGATAGGCATTTCAGATATAGAAGCCGATAGGCATTTCAAATATAGGTGCCGATAGGCATTCCAGATATGGTTGCCGATAGGCATTTCAAACATAGGTGATGATTTGCATTTCAGATGTAGTTTCCGATAGGCATTTCAAAAATAGGTGCCGATAGGCATTTCAGATATAGTTGCCGATTTGCGTTTTAAAAATAGGTGCCGATAGGCATTTCAGATATAGAAGCCGGTAGGAATTTCAAATATAGGTGTCTATAGGTATTTCAGATATGATTGCCGATAGGCATTTCAAATATAGGTGCCGATAGGCATTTCAGATATAGTTGCCGATTGGCATTTTAAAAATAGGTGCCGATAGGCATTTTAGATGAAGTTTTCGATAGGCATTTCAAAAATAGGTACCGATAGGCATTTCAGATATAGGTGCCGATAGGCATATCAGATATAGTTGCCGATAGGCATTTAAAATATAGGTGCCGATAGGCATTTCAGATATAAATGCCGAAAGGCATTTTAGATATAGATGCCGATAGGCATTTCTGATGTGGTTGCCGATAGGCATTTCAAATATAGTTGCTGATAGGCATTTTAGATGTAGTTTTCGATAGGCATTTCAAAAATAGGTGCCGATAGGCATTTCAGATATAGTTGCTGATAGGCTCTTCAGATATAGTTGCCGATTGGCATTTTTAAAATAGGTGCCGATAGGCATTTCAGATATAGAAGCCGATAGGCATTTCAAATGTAGGTGCCGATAGGCATTCCAGATATAGTTGCAGATAGGCATTTCAAATATAAGTGCCGAAAGGCATTTCAGATGTAGTTTCCGATAGGCATTTCAAAAATAGGTGCCGATCGGCATTTCAGATATGGGTGCCGATAGGCATTTCAGATATAGTTGTCGATTGGCATTTTAAAAATAGGTGCCGATAGGCATCTCAGATATAGATGCCGATAGGCATTTCAAATATAGGTGCCGATAGGCATTCCAGATATGGTTGCCGATAGGCATTTTATATATAGGTGCTGATAGGCATTTCAGATGTAGTTTCCGATAGGCATTTAAAAAATTGGTGCCGATAGGTATTTCAAAAATAGGTGCCGATAGGCATTTCAGATATAGGTGCCGATAGGCATTTCAGATATGGTTGCCGATAGGCATTTCAAATATAGGTGCTGATAGGCATTTCAGATGTAGTTTCCGATAGGCATTTAAAAAATTGGTGCCGATAGGCATTTCAAAAATAGGTGCCGATAGGCATTTCAGATATAGGTGCCGATAGGCATTTCAGATATAGTTGCCGATTGGCATTTTAAAAACAGGTGCCGATAGGCATTTTAAAAACAGGTGCCGATAGGCATTTCAGATATAGAAGCCGATAGGTATTTCAAATATAAGTGTCGATAGGCATTTCAGATATGTTTGCCGATAGGCATTTCAAATATAGGAGCGGATAGGCATTTCAGATGTAGTTTCCGAAAGGCATTACAAAAATAGGTGCCGATAGGCATTTCAGATATAGGTGCCGATAGGCATTTCAGATATAGAAGCCAATAGGCATTTCAAATATAGGTGCCGATAGGCATCCCAGATATGGTTGCCGATAGGCATTTCAAATATAAGTGCTGATAGGCATTTCAGATGTAGTTTCCGATAGGCATTTCAAAAATAGGTGCCGATAGGCATTTCAGATATAGTTACCGATAGGCATTTCAGATATAGTTGCCAATTGGCATTTTAAAAATAAGTGCCGATAGGCATTTCAGATATAGTTGCCGATTGGCATTTTAAAAACAGGTGCCGATAGGCATTTCAGATATAGAAGCCGATAGGTATTTCAAATATAAGTGTCAATAGGCATTTCAGATATGATTGCCGATAGGCATTTCAAATATAGGAGCAGATAGGCATTTCAGATGTAGTTTCCGAAAGGCATTACAAAAATAGGTGCCGATAGGCATTTCAGATATAGGTGCCGATAGGCATTTCAGATATAGTTGCCGATTGGCATTTTAAAAATAGGTGCCGATAGGCATTTCAGATATAGAAGCCGATAGGCATTTCAAATATAGGTGCCAATATGCATTCCAGATATGGTTGCCGATAGGCATTTCAAATATAAGTGCTGTTAGGCATTTCAGATGTAGTTTCCGATAGGCATTTCAAAAATAGGTACCGATAGGCATTTCAGATATAGGTGCCGATAGGCATTGCAGTTATAGTTGCCAATTGGCATTTTTAAAATAGGTGTCGATAGGCATTTCAGATATAGAAGCCGATAGGCATTTCAAATATAGGTGCCGATAGGCATTCCAGATATGGTTGCCGATAGGCATTTCAAATATAGGTGCTGATAGGCATTTAAGATATAGTTGCCGATTGGCATATTTAAAAATAGATGCCGATAGGCATTTTAGATGTAGTTTCCAATAGGCATTTTAAAAATAGGTGCCGATAGGCCTTTCAGATATAGGTGCCGATAGGCATATCAGATATAGTCGCCGATAGGCATTTAAAATATAGGTGCCGATAGGCATTTCAAATATAGGTGTCGATAAGCATTTTAGATATAAATGCCGAAAGGCATTTCAGATATAGGTGCCGATAGGAATTTCTGATGTGGTTGCCGATAGGCATTTCATTTATAGGTGCTGATAGGAATTTCAGATGTAGTTTTCGATAGGCATTTCAAAAATAGGTGCCGATAGGCATTTCAGATATTGGTGCCGATAGGCACTTCAGATATAGTTGCCGATAGGCATTTTAAAAATAGGTGCCGATAGGCATTTCAGATATAGAAGCCGATAGGCATTTCAAATATAGGTGCTGATAGGCATTCTAGATATGGTTGCCGATAGGCATTCCAAATATAGGTGCTGATAGGCATTTCAGATGTAGTTTCCGATAGGCATTTCAAAAATAGGTGCCGATAGGCATTTCAGTTATAGGTGCCGATAGGCATTTCAGATATAGTTGCCGATTGACATTTTTAAAATAGGTGCCGATAGGCATTTCAAATATAGGTGCCGATAGACATTCCAGATATGGTTGCCGATAGGCATTTCAAATATAGGTGCTGATAGGCATTTCAGATGTAGTTTCCGATAGGCATTTCAAATATAGGTGCCGATAGGCATTTCAGATATAGGTGCCGATAGGCATTACAGATATAGTTGCCGATTGGCATTTTCAAAATAGGTGCCGATAGGCATTTCAGATATAGTTGCCGATTGGCATTTCAAATATAGGTGCCGATAGACATTCCAGATATGGTTGCCGAAAGGCATTTCAAATATAGGTGCTGATAGGCATTTCAGATGTAGTTTCCGATAGGCATTTCAAAAATAGGTGCCGATAGGCATTTCAGATATAGAAGCCGATAGGCATTTCAAATATAGGTTCCGATAGGCATTCCAGATATAGTTGCCGATAGGCATTTCAAATATAGGTGCTGATAGGCATTTCAGATGTAGTTTCCGATAAGCATTTCAAAAATTGGTGCCCATAGGCATTTCAGATATAGGTGCCGATAGGCATTTCAGATATAGGTGCCGATAGGCATTTCAGATATAGTTGCCGATTGGCATTTTAAAAATAGGTGCCGATAGGCATTTCAAATATAGAAGCCGATAGGTATTTCAAATATAAGTGTCGATAGGCATTTCAGATATGGTTGCCGATAGGCATTTCAAATATTGGTGTTGATAGGCATTTCAGATGTAGTTTCCGATAGGCATTTCAAAAATAGGTGCCGATAGGCATTTCAGATATAGGTGCCGATAGGCATCACAGATATAGTTGCCGATTGGCATTTTAAAAATAGGTGCCGATAGGCCTTTCAGATATAGAAGCCGATAGGCATTTCAAATATAGGTGCCGATAGGCATTCCAGATATGGTTGCCGATAGGCATTCCAAATATAGGTGCTGATAGGCATTTCAGATGTAGTTTCCGATAGGCATTTCAAAAATAGGTGCCGATAGGCATTTCAGATATAGGTGCCGATAGGCATTTCAGATATAGTTGCCGATTGGCATTTTTAAAATAGGTGCCGATAGGCATTTCAGATATAGAAGCCGATAGGCATTTCATATGTAGGTGCCGATGGGCATTCCAGATATGGTTGCCGAGTGGCATTTCAAATATAAGTGCTGAAAGGCATTTCAGATGTAGTTTCCGATAGGCATTTCAAAAATTGGTGCCGATAGGCATTTCAGATATAGGTGCCGATAGGCATTTCAGATATAGTTGCCAATTGGCATTTTAAAAATAGGTGCCGATAGGCATTTCAGATATAGAAGCCGATAGGAATTTCAAATATAGGTGCCGATAGGCATTCCAGATATGGTTGCCGATAGGCATTTCAAATATAGGTGCTGATAGGCATTTTAGATGTAGTTTATGATAGGCATTTCAAAAATTGATGCCGATAGGCATTTCAGATATAAGTGCCGATAGGCATTTCAGATATAGTTGCCGATTGGCATTTTAAAAACAGGTGCCGATAGGCATTTCAGATATAGAGGCCGATAGGTATTTCAAATATAGGTGTCGATGATAGGCATTTCAAATATGGTTGCCGATAGGCATTTCAAATATAGGAGCAGATAGGCATTTCAGATGTAGTTTCCGAAAGGCATTTCAAAAATAGGTGCCGATAGGCATTTTAGATATAGTTGCCGATAGGCATTTCAGATATAGTTGCCGATTGGCATTTTAAAAATAGGTGCCGATAGGCATTTCAGATATAGAAGCCGATAGGCATTTCAAATATAGGTGCCGATAGGCATTACAGATATAGTTGCCGATTGGCATTTTAAAAATAGGTGACGATAGGCATTTCAGATATAGAAGCCGATAGGCATTTCAAATATAGGTGCCGATAGGCATTCCAGATATGTTTGCCGATAGGCATTTCAAATATAGGTGCTGATAGGCATTTCAGATGTAGTTTCCGATAGGCATTTCAAAAGTTGATGCCGATAGGCATTTCAGATATAGGTGCCGATAGGCATTTCAGATATAGTTGCCGATTGGCATTTTAAAAAAAGGTGCCGATAGGCATTTCAGATATAGAAGCCGATAGGTATTTCAAATATAGGTGTCGTAAGGCATTTCAGATATAGTTGCCGATTGGCATTTTAAAAATAGGTGCCGATAGGCATTTCAGATATAGAAGCCGATAGGCATTTCAAATATAGATGCCGATAGGCATTCCAGATATGGTTGCCGATAGGCATTTTATATATAGGTGCTGATAGGCATTTCAGATGTAGTTTCCGATAGGCATTTAAAAAATTGGTGCCGATAGGTATTTCAAAAATAGGTGCCGATAGGCATTTTAGATATAAGTGCCGATAGGCATTTCAGATATGGTTGCCGATAGGCATTTCAAATATAGGTGCTGATAGGCATTTCAGATGTAGTTTCCGATAGGCATTTCAAAAATTGGTGCCGATAGGCATTTCAAAAATAGGTGCCGATAGGCATTTCAGATATAGGTGCCGATAGGCATTTCAGATATAGTTGTCGATTGGCATTTTAAAAATAGGTGCCGATAGGCATTTCAGATATAGAAGCCGATAGGTATTTCAAATATAGGTGTCGATAGGCATTTCAGATATGGTTGCCAAAAGGCATTTCAAATATAGGTACTGATTGGCATTTCAAATGTAGTTTCCGATAGGCATTTCAAAAATAGGTGCCGATAGGCATTTCAGTTATAGGTGCCGATAGGCATTTCAGATATAGATGCCGATTGGCATTTTAAAAATAGTTGCCGATAGGCATTTCAGATATAGAAGCCGATAGGCATTTCAAATATAGGTGCCGATAGGCATACCACATATGGTTGCCGATAGGCATTTCAAATATAGGTGCCGATAGGCATACCACATATGGTTGCCGATAGGCATTTCAAATATAGGAGCAGATAGGCATTTCAGATGTAGTTTCCGAAAGGCATTTCAAAAATAGGTGCCGATAGGCATTTCTGATATAGGTGCCGATAAGCATTTCAGATATAGTTGCCGATTGGCATTTTAAAAATAGGTGCCGATAGGCATTTCAGATATAGAAGCCGATAGGCATTTCAAATATAGGTGCCGATAGGCGTTCCAGATATGGTTGCCGATAGGCATTTCAAATATAAGTGCTGATAGGCATTTCAGATGTAGTTTCCGATAGGCATTTCAAAAATAGGTACCGATAGGCATTTCAGATATAGGTGCCGATAGGCATTTCAGATATAGTTGCCAATTGGCATTTTAAAAATAGGTGTCGATAGGCATTTCAGATATAGAAGCCGATAGGCATTTCAAATATAGGTGCCGATAGGCATTCCAGATATGGTTGCCGATAGGCATTTCAAATATAGGTGCTGATAGGCATTTCAGATGTAGTTTCCGATAGGCATTTCAAAAATTGGTGCCGCTAGGCATTTCAGATATAGGTGCCGATAGGCATTTCAGATATAGTTGCCGATTGGCATTTTAAAAAAAGGTGCCGATAGGCATTTCAGATATAGAAGCCGATAGGTATTTCAAATATAGGTGTCGATAGGCATTTCAGATATGGTTGCCGATAGGCATTTCAAATATAGTTCCTGATAGGCATTTCAGATGTAGTTTCCGATAGGCATTTCAAAAATAGGTGCCGATAGGCATTTCAGATATAGTTGCCGATTGGCATTTTAAAAATGGGTGCCGATAGGCATTTTAGATGTAGTTTCCGATAGGCATTTAAAAAATAGGTGCCGATAGGCATTTCAGATATAGGTGCCGATAGGCTTTTCTGATGTGGTTGCCGATAGGCATTTCAAATATAGGTGCTGATAGGCATTACAGAGGTAGTTTTCGATAGGCATTCCAAAAATAGGTGCCGATAGGCATTTCAGATATAGGTGCCGATAGGCACTTCAGATATAGTTGCCGATTGGCATTTTAAAAATAGGTGCCGATAGGCATTTCAGATATAGAAGCCGATAGGCAATTCAAATGTAGGTGCCGATTGCATTCCAGATATGGTTGCCGATAGGCATTTCAAATATAGGTGCTGATAGGCATTTCAGATGTAGTTTCCAATAGGCATTTAAAAAATAGGTGCCGATAGGCATTTCAGATATAAGTGCCGATAGGCATTTCAGATATAGTTGCCGATTGGCATTTTTAAAATAGGTGCCGATAGGCATTTCAGATATAGAAGCCGATAGGCATTTCAAATGTAGGTGCCGATAGGCATTCCAGATATAGTTGCAGATAGGCATTTCAAATATAAGTGCTGAAAGGCATTTCAGATGTAGTTTCCGATAGGCATTTCAAAAATTGGTGCCGATAGGCATTTCAGATATAGGTGCCGATTGGCACTTTAAAAATAGGTGCCGATAGGCATTTCAGATATAGAAGCCGATAGGTATTTCAAATATAGGTGTCGATAGGCATTTCAGATATGGTTGCCAAAAGGCATTTCAAATATAGGTACTGATTGGCATTTCAAATGTAGTTTCCGATAGGCATTTCAAAAATAGGTGCCGATAGGCATTTCAGTTATAGGTGCCGATAGGCATTTCAGATATAGATGCCGATTGGCATTTTAAAAATAGTTGCCGATAGGCATTTCAGATATAGAAGCCGATAGGCATTTCAAATATAGGTGCCGATAGGCATTCCAGATATGGTTGCCGATAGGCATTTCAAATATAGGTGCTGATAGGCATTCCATATGTAGTTTCCGATAGGCATTTCAAAAATTGGTGCCGATAGGCATTTCAGATATAGGTGCCGATAGGCATTTCAGATATAGTTACCGATTGGCATTTTAAAAATAGGTGCCGATAGGCATTTCAGATATAGAAGCCGATAGGTATTTCAAATATAGGTGTCAATAGGCATTTCAGATATGGTTGCCGATAGGCGTTTCAAATATAGGTGCTGATAGGCATTTCAGATGTAGTTTCCGACAGGCATTTCAAAAACTGGTGCCGATAGGCATTTCAGATATAGGTGTCGATAGGCATTTCAGATATAGTTGCCGATTGGCATTTTAAAAATAGGTGCCGATAGGCATTTCAGATATAAAAGCCGATAGGCATTTCAAATATAGGTGCCGATAGGCATTCCAGATATGGTTGCCGATAGGCATTTCAAATATAGGTGCTGATAGGCATTTGCAGATGTAGTTTCCGATAGGCATTTCAAAAATAGGTATCGATAGGCATTTCAGATATAGGTGTCGATAGGCATTTCAGATATAGGTGCCGATAGGCATTTCAGATATAGTTGCCGATTGGTATTTTAAAAATAGGTGCCGATAGGCATTTCAGATATAGAAGCCGATAGGCATTTCAAATATAGTTGCCGATAGGCATTCCAGATATGGTTGCCGATAGCCATATCAAATATAAGCGCTGATAATCATTTCAAATGTAGTTTCCGATAGGCATTTCAAAAATAGGTACCGATAGGCATTTCAAATATAGGTGCCGATAGGCATTTCAGATATAGTTGCCGATTGGCATTTTAAAAATAGGTGCCGATAGGCATTTCAGATATAGAAGCCGATAGGTATTTTAAATATAGGTGTGGATAGGCATTTCAGATATGTTTGCCGATAGGCATTTCAAATATAGGTGCTGATAGT